>WBZZ01002926.1:67500-172033 GCA_019918135.1 Paulinella micropora
TCAAGCGAGGTATGATTATCTGCAGCTGTGTTTAAATCATATTATCGACGCCTTTGTTGCAACAGGTTCCGATCGCTATATCCTTGTCATCCGCCAAGTGCACATTGCCGCAAGCCCCAACGGCGTTGCTAATGCTGAGGAGTTGCAGCTGCTGAAGTTCTATTTCCTCTCCATCGTGCACTCGCAGATGCTTGGGGAGTCAACGAAAGAATGGGAGTCGGAAGTCTTATCACTTCTCATCCCTATATTGGCAACCCCGCACAAGTTAAGCTGCTGCCAACGTTCAGGAAGCGTGAGCAGCTTATCATAGAAGCGGAGAACAAGGTAATCCCGATTTTCATTTTGTGTGCAAACATCTGCATCGTTGGTTGTGCAGCGTCTGGCTGAACTACGACGAGCTGCTCGGAAGGGCAGCCTTGCGGGTTCGAACGTCAGAGTGTCACTGAGAAAAAAATCTATCAACAAGGAAGGTCGCCTGAAACTCCAAAACCAAGTGGTGGATGCCCTTTAAATTATCGCTTATAGGTACATGTGCAGAGCGCACGACGCCCGGCGGCGGCAAGCATGCTCCAGAGGGCGGCAACGACTGCAAGCTTCAGGGGAAAGATGAGGACGAGGACACGAACGATGAGGACGAGGAAGACGAGAAGAGCAAGCCTCCGCCCGGCAAGAAGGCACGTCGCCTTCAACCTGGTACACTCATATGCATTGTCACTTCTTTGTCATGATCAGTAATGAGAATGATTTAATACTGATCAGGCAAGAGCCAGTGACCCGCACCTGCGGACGAGAAGAAACCTGCACCCGGTGGTTCGAATTTGCACCCTGCCAGCCCCGCCGGCGGCATCAGTGTGTTGGATGTGCAAAAGATGATCGATATAGGGTTTGCGCAGCGAGAAAAAGAACGAAAGGTAAAAGAGGCACCAGCAGCAAAGATAAAAGAGGCAGCAGCAGCAGCAAAGAAAGCCCAAGCCAATAAAGAAAAGGAAGAAGAAGTAAAAGAAGAAGAGGAGGAGGAGGATCCGGAGGAGGTGAACCCCCACCTGAAAAAGAAGAAGCCAGCCTGAAAGAGAGGATTGTGAATGCGAGGGCTCGCGAGGTCAAGAAGAATGAGTGGTCGAAGTTCTGCAAGAAGAAGAGGGAGGAGGAGGAGGAGAAGGAGGAGGAGGAGAAAAAGAGGCAGAAGCAGGCGGATGAGGTGAAAACGAAGAAGGCGGAGAAGAGGGCGAAGAAGAAGGCAGCATCAGATTCTTCCGACTTGGAGTCAGAATCTGATAGGCTCAGCAAGGCGAAGAAGAGGGCGAAGAAGAAGGCAGCATCAGATTCTTCCGACTTGGAGTCAGAATCTGATAGGCTCAGCACGAGTGATGGTGAGAGTGAAAGCGACTCTGAGTATGAACGCAGAGGAAAGAGACAGAAGAGAGAGAGAGCAAGCCGGAGATCCAAAAAGAAAAAAGTTGCCGATCGCGACCCTGACCGCAACCGGATCAAGGCGAGCAGCCAGGTTTTGCCTCCATTCAACCAGTTCAACCCGCTGTATATGCCATTTGCCTCCCCAATGAGCTCTGCGTTCGGCTCTCCAATGGCGGGTGCCAGTCCCGACAACAACTGATTCAATTTCGCGGTGGCTTCGCAGGCCATCCGTCGTTGACTGGTTGCAATGCCTCTCTTTGTTGCTCACAATGGAATGATTTGTGTTCTTAGGTTATATATATATCGCAGTACTGCGCAACATGTTGACAGCAGCAACTTGTTTTCACGTCAGTCAGATCGATTTCTAATCGTTTAGTAGCATCTTGCTTTCACGTCAGTCAGATCAAGTTCAAATCGTTTAGTTTCATTTGGACAGGGGTGCATCATTGGACCCCAGGTGGACACGGCATTCCGCCCCCCGCCCCCCCCCCCCCCACACACACACACACACACCAAAGGTAAAATTAAAAGTTTCATTTGTTATTCTGCTTCATATCATCATATCTCGTTGGCAAAGTGTCACGCGCATCGTCATAATTCAGACGCGCGTGTCACATTGCTGCCATAACACAAATTTCACTTGGTATTTTTTGCATACCCCCCCCCCCCCCCCCCCCGGGCCCCCCGGCCCGTTCGCTCCAGTGCCAAGGCAAGTCGAAGTGTAAGGTTAGCAATAGGCTTGCAAACAAGTTTAGGAGATTTATTTGTGATTGTACCCTTTCTGGCGCAAGCGCGGAGTTGTCGCTTAGCAAACTTAATAGTGACATAGGTGTGAATCACCCTTCACCCTCCCCCCCTGCCACATGCTAATAAGTCAAAGTCCAGGCCTGTTCTACGCTGTAGGCAGCAAATAAAATGATTTCTTAGATTTTCTAAGCTTCTACGTAAAAATGCATGCAATATCCTTTCGGTGGGACGTCGTTCTAGTCATTAAACTATCACTTGGGACTTAGAAAAATTTTGAAAAAATAGGTTCCGGTACGGTAAAAAAAATAGTCTAAGTCTAATTAAACAAAGATATTATTGATAAAAAACTTATTAAACTTGTTTTTACTACTCCCCCTAGCTCCGGAAGCGTGAATTTATGCTCTAGTAAAAGTCTGTAAAAAACTTCGAAAATTTCGTGAAAAACACAGCTCCCCCTAGTTAGCCGATTCAATTGTTCTATCCTGTGATTGTCCTGAGTCTGTCATCCATTCTTAATGCATTGTCTTCATGTTTTACCCTTATCCTAGTTCTATGTTTCTATTAAAAAGAATTTTATGTGTGTGCTGCACGAACCATGCACATGATAGAGACATAGTCTGTGGCAAGAGATAATGACAATAATTTGGTCATAGACCCTTTGTTGTGATGGCAGAGAGCAAGTATTAGCATAGTCAGGTTGCCCTAGTGCTGAGCTTATCTGTTGTCTCTGAGAGCTGAGAAACTAAACTTACATTTCATCTCAGTAGGTTGTCTTAGGATTACGTGAACTCTTTCTTCTGTCTCTCTCTTTCTCTCTCTCTTTCTCTCTCTCTCTCTTTCTCTCTCTCTCTCTCTCTCTCTCTCTCTCTCTAGCTCTCTCTTCTTTCCCCTTCGTATCTCGACTTCACAGCATCGTCAAAAGAAAGCGTCTGTTTTCTATATGTCCTTCAATATAGTATTGTGTATGTATATGCATATGTATATGTATATATGTGCATATATATATAAATATATATAAATATATATATATATATATACATATATATACATATATATATACAGTGGTGGAGATGATGTATATACATACATATATATATATATATGCATATATATATATATATATATATATAATATACATTTAATGCCTTTTTGGAGCTATAAGTCTATCTACCTAAATTGTATTTGTTATATAGTCTTCTTAGTCCTCCGATTATGATATCTCTTCCTCTAGTCTGTCGTATTGTGATGATTGTTTACCATCATGTTAGTTATATATGTCGTATATAGATAATATATATTATCTACTTATTGTTGTCCTTCTCTTATCTGGTTAATACTATATTTGTGTGCGTGTTATGATTAGTGATAATACATATCAGTATTGCCTTACGTCGCTGTAGGGTATACGTCGCTGATGTTGTTGTTTTGTGTCAGCACATTGCGTACGAGTGAACGGATGTATACCTTACATGAGTGTATGTCGATTGTTATATATTATGATTGGCGACACCACTCATTTGCACGTGTTAGGGGGAGACAACCGCGGGAAAAGAAGTATCATATACATATTTATATACATACATACATTGACTACACGTCCTTTTTGCCCTTGTCATCACTATATGTCTGCCTACATGTACATTATCATATATATTTACATCTATACCGCGGTGCATACAATTATTGATATGTGTGTCGTGACATGGTGTGTTTGCTTTTGATTTGTGATTCGTCCACTTAACCAAACTGCATGCTCACTCCACGCATTTATTCACTTAATTGGTGTACATGTTGTATATATGTATTAACTGTATATGTCAATCATGGGTAATGTACAGGTATGTTATTCTGTAATATGTATAATATCTACCGTATAGATATAGTATTTACATTTACATAACGTGTCATTTGCGTACGTACACATACATTCATTTGACAATTTATATATGCGTATGTTATGCATAGCTATGTACATGTGTATGTTCATATTTATATTGTAGTTATATTATACATATAATAGGTAATTAAATTACGTGTTGTCATTGTACTTTGATATGTTATCTTTTCAAAGTTTATGTGCGCTCGTTCACATTATTATACATACACATGCATACGGCAGATTATATGTTGATATCACTTTTCTTTGTGTAGTTGTTGGTGTGCAGGGGGAGCTCAATATTAATACCTGTATTCATGCGCGGGGTGCAGGGGAAGCCCCTGTACATCTATTCTATGCACATTCTCAATTTGTGTCTTTTGTTTTGTTATAGGAGAAAGCGTATATATATATATGTATATATATATATGTGTGTGTGTGTGTGTGAGAGAGAGAGAGAGAGAGAGAGAGAGAGAGAGAGAGAGAGTGTGTGTGTGTGTGTGCTCGTGTGTGGTACACGTCTGTATTCACACCTACAATGTTAGTTGTCATCTCCATCTTGTTTAATTACAACTTCTCCCACCCCTTTCTTTGTCACTCCCTTCCTTGCTTTGAAATCATCAAAATATTATATATTCTTCTTTGCTTATATATATTATTCTTGTTAATTTCAGGGGGAGAGATGTACATAGGCATAGGACGGCACGGTCGTGAGCGCCAGGGGGAGAGCGATAATAGTTATAGTAGACGGTACGGGGGAGAGCGATAATAGGTAAGAGGCAGCATCGCGGAAGCTGATAATTGCTGTTGCTAATTTGCTTTACTGCTGTATTTATTCTACCTGTCCACCTTGGTACATGTGTCACATACGCATCCGTGTGAGTACTAGTCTTCATATGTATCATTGTATGTCTTTGACCTTTCCTTGTGTTCATTTGGCGGATCCAACCTATGTTGCCCCTGTCTTCTGGACACATTGTATGAGTGCCGCTTGAGTATGGTTGAGTGCTGCGAATAATCAATTCATGACCTATATGTGTGTGTTTTAACATGCTCATTCATGAAACCATCTTTCTGTTACCTACCTACATATTTGGTCTGACTTGTGTTATCCGTCCACACATCACCATCGTATTAGTACTATCGACATGTTCTACCTGTGTTTGTCACTGATCTCATAGACTTTTACCATTCATGTGTGCTGCCATGCGCATCGTCCCATGTCAAGGTTGTATATGTAGTGTATGATATTGTGAGGGAAGCATAAGCGTAGTAATACGGTACAGTTAGCCGAAGGTGTGATTCCTGATCGCGATTATGATAGTACCTGGGTAGGGTAGTAGGTCGCTTTAGACTTGCGTAGGAGGACAGAAGAGAGCATATTGTTCCTACGTATACTAGTAATACTATCTCCCTCTTGTAATCTTTCTACCAGGTCCTGCTTACAGTTCCCTGTCCCTCCTACTCTCTCAACTTCCACCTTTTGTCTGAATTGCACCTCTATCTCTGTCTCACCCACTCAATGAGTGTATATGTTGACCCGTAATCACTGCAATCGCATAGTACCTATCTTTTCGCATGCTAATGATTGATCTGTCTGTCGAGTGATTCGTGTTGATGTATATCCATGAGTGTTTGCTTAATCCTTACATTGACTTATGTGGCAATCACAGTGTGGATTTTGGGGTATTTATATCTTTCCATCGAATAGTGCTGTATTTGTAACTGTATGTATCTGTTGCATGCATTTTATTTTGAGACCCTAGCACTATTACACGCGTGTAGATGTGTACATAAATAGTATTCCTTACGTACTAATGGCTTGTGTGTTGTCCACATGTATATATGGACGATATACACATAATATTATATATATATACATATTTATCTACAATAGACATGTCCATCTCGTATATCATAAAATAAGCCTTAGAAACATATAAAACACACACATGAAGACAGAAAACACACCTATGTTTCACAAAAACACACCTTCGTTTTGACAAAAAAAACGACAAACTAAGCACACTAAGAGAGATTTGGTCAAAATGACGACAATTTCATATTTTTATTTCATAAAAATATATATTAAACTTCGTTTAAATATGAAATTGTCGTCATTTTGACCAAATCTCTCTTAGTGTGCTTAGTTTGTCGTTTTTTTGTCAAAACGAAGGTGTGTTTTTGTGAAACATAGGTGTGTTTTCTGTCTTCATGTGTGTGTTTTATATGTTTCTAAGGCTTATTTTATGATATACGAGATGGACTTTTTTGTCGTCATTTTGACCAAATCTCTCTTAGTGTGCTTAGTTTGTCGTTTTTTTGTCAAAACGAAGGTGTGTTTTTGTGAAACATAGGTGTGTTTTCTGTCTTCATGTGTGTGTTTTATATGTTTCTAAGGCTTATTTTATGATATACGAGATGGACATGTCTATTGTAGATAAATGATCATAAAAAGAACATAAGAAATAAAAAGAAAAAGTCAATAATTAAATATTTTTTTCATATTGAGAAAAAATATAGACTTGTTTAATATACAACTTGCGAACACGGGACGCGGAAGAACACGGGACACGAACAAAGCAACCACGGGGAATTGTGTGGAACGAAAACGACAGAAAATTTATCAAGCAGTTAAATGTGGCAGACACAGAGCAAAAAATATATGATGTCGTATCAAACTTTTTTACAAGCGATGCGAAGCCGTCAAAGGCCTTTCATAATGCTATTTTGTTATTGTTTAGTAAAACGACAACAGAAGACGAAATATTAAAAGCGATGCCAATCATTTATTCAAAGTATGCTATTATTTATCCGAATACAACTTCAAGAAGACAACGACTTTCTGAGGTTAGAACAAAAGCAATAAAACCAAATCAAAGCAAGAAGGTTTATGAGATGTCTAAATTGGACAAATATTTCAATATCAACGAAGATGAGCGAATTGAAATTGTTGAGGGGTATAAAAAAGATGTCAAAGCAAAAAACGAACAAAAAATACAGATAGATGTAAGGGAGGTAATGGCGAAAATGAATGAAATGATTTTGAGCAATGACCCTTATATGAAACTATTGGCTTTAATGTTAGCAATAGGGGCGCGACCCGTTGAGATATTTGATAAAACACTTATGAATTAATACCCGACAAACCAAGTTGGCTGAGAGTGGATAACTTAGCAAAAAAGAGAGAGGGGCAAAAAAGAATTGGACCGAGAGGCCCGTTGTTTTATTTACTCCTTCTTTCGTTATTGAACAAGTAAATTCAATAAGAAACTACTTCAAGAAAAAGAAAGCAATAATAATCAACGACGACGGACAACTAGCGAAAGACAAAAACAATGAACTAAACAAACGAATAATTAAAGTGTTTCCTTGGTTGGCAGACTATAAACAAAGGTCTTCAATGTTGCGAAAATTATATGCGAGTTTGTCATATACGAATTTTGCTAATCCGAAAACAACAAATTTTAATACTTGGGTCTCTAATGTGATGGGACATGGTGATATGCTTACGAGTTTTTCTTATAGTTGGGTGAATGTTGCGGACCCCCGTGAAATGATGGAAGAAGGAATAAAAACTGAGTTGGAAGAATTGAGACGGAAAATTGATTTATGTATGAGTGTCAAAGGGGCCGAAAATGAAAGCGAAAACGAGGGCGACGACGGCAAATACAAACCCTTAGGCAAAAAAGCAAGCCGTGAGGACAAGTATGAGTTATTAAACAAAATTTGGAATGACTACGGCGGAAAAATAACTAATACAACACTTAGAAAAAAAAGCGGAATTGGGGCTGTTATTGTGAATGAGTTTGTAATGAGTAAAAAGGAAACCACGACGGAGGAAGCAAAGCAACACGAAGCAAAGCAACCCGAAGCAAAGCAAACTGAGAAAAAGAAAGCGAGTTATAAACTCATAGACGAAAACGGGGTAAGCCAACCAATAAGACGGAGTAGCCGATTGAAAAAAAAAGAAATGCATTGAATAAAATCGGTCAATAGTTTGCTATTGACATTTGTCCAAGGGACTAAATCTCTTTGAATAATGGGTTTTTTGTTTTTTGTTTTGTTTCTTTTTTCTGTTTCTTTTTTCTGATTAAAACTTTTAAAAATTCAATTAAATTTTTTGGTGTGTTGAAAAACACATAAATATTTTAGTGTGTTGAAAAACACACATTAGACGGCCAACGAAGACGCGGAGACCTCCATTAGTGTGGGTAGGGGATTGCTGGGAGGAATTGCTTGGACAACTCTGTTTAAAGCATCGTCAAATAATACGCCACTCGTAATAAGTTGATAAACCCGTTTATATTGTTGCTCGTTGAAGCCCGCTATTTTCCTGTGTCCCCCCTGTTGTATCCACTGCTTAAACTTTTTGGTCTCCGTCGTAATTTGCTCCTGCTTGAGTTCCAAAATTCTAACGAAATCAATATCCTCTGTAATTTCTTTTGCCTCTCTCAATTTCTGCCGTAGGGCTTTAACTTCTTGCTCTTTTTTCGTTCTCGCTTTCTTCAAAGAAATAATTCGGTGAGACAAGGCTTTAATTTCCCCCTCGGTCTTGTCAAGTGAGGCCCTTATTTCATCAACATTATTGCTTAATTTTTTTCGTCGCTTAATTCGTCGTTCAACTTCGGCATCCGTCTCTGGGGCGCTTCGTGAGACAATACTACGGCTGTCGCTCATAGTGCGTGTTTGGTCTTCTTTTTGCTTTGGACAAAAGGACAAAAGTGATCACCTTTGTCCAAAATTGGTTGCGCTGGTTTCGGCCCTTAATTGGTGTATCGGTCTGGACTAACGAAAAAAAATAGTTGTAGGGGCTGTTTCCTTGGTCCCGTCTAACAAATTTATTATAATTTATTTTGCGGTCGTGGTGGCACTCGTAATTATCCCGTCAATAGCGGGCTTTATGTTGGACATGTAGGAATATAAGACATTTTCATATTCTTCAATCATTGCTTTAGATTTTTCATTCGTTGGCAATCGTTGAAGATTGTCTTTTATTTTGATTAATTGTGTGTATGTGTCGGGGGTTGTCGCTGTTAGATAGTTCTTGATTTGAGAAATATTTTGAAATGTTTCTTCTGTGGTTGTTGGTGTTGTTAAAAGGCCATTTAAGCATTCGTTCAAAGCCTTCAAAAAATTTAATGTGTCGTGTGTGGTGTGTGTGCGGGCTGTGTGGATTACTAAATCAATTTTAGATTTAAAGACTGCATCACATACACGACAATTAAACATCTCTTATAATTATGTATTATTTTTTTTCAAACAAGTCATTCGTAATTATCACATTCGATTGTCAAATGTATGTTCAATTTGTAAAGCCATTTGTTTTAATCTATCAATACTTTTTTAATACAATAATTCATCAATTATTGGTTTATGATAGCGGTTTAAATATTTATAAAGTGCGTCAATCGTTTGACACGGGATTAAACCCTTATGTTCGTGAAGTCGTCGCGTATTGACAATATTCATCAAATATACCAATTGGTCAAGATTGTCAATAAAAGACATTGTATAATTAAGGGTCTTCAATAACAAACGCATTTAAACATTTCTTAGAGCAAAATATCGCGGTTTCATACATTAGCCCCGTATCACATATACGATAAATAATGAAGAAAGCAAACGATAAACCACAACAATCGCATAAATCGGAGTTATGATACACGATATCCCCGTATATAAAACTCTCTATGTAATCCCGTAGTTCGGTCGGCAGTCGTTTGATAATGTCGGTCATTTATCGGGGCAGTCGGGACGCGGTGGTGTATATGTTATTATCCTTCGGTTAATTGTATTCTTTTTTCTTTTTTTGAAAGAGAGAGAGAAAAAAATATATAATATCCATGTGAAACAAGAAGGAATGATTAAAAAAAAAAAGTTATAACCCCCCAACGGATTGAAGAAATAAGAAAAAAAGATATATGAATGACAAACCACCAAACAAAAAGGAAGCAACAAAACATAAAAAAGAAGCCAAAAAAGGGCGGGCAAAAAATGACCTTAATAAGTCAAATCCTGCCCAAAAAAATTTATAAAATCCATATAAAAAATGGATTTCAATTGGAAATTTAAAAAAAATCGGGCAAAAATTGACCTTATAAGTTCAAATCCTGCCCGCCACTTTAAGCCTTATTAACATAAAATAAGCCTTCATATTAATCATAAAAAATATGTATCTATAAAAAATCATATATCCTTAACTCGCGGGGCTGTATTAACTTATTTTATAAATCGTTGTTTTGGTTGTATGGTTTTTTTTATACCCCATAATAACATTCCTAAATAATCGTTGTCGGCCGTCAATAAGCGGTGGGTATTTTTCCTTACAATAGCCCCTTAAATCGGGGTGATTTTTTATTTTGTCCGCAACAAATTTATTATTATGAATTCGCCTGTCTCGTTTGGACATATTATCGTATAAGTCGCCCAGTTTAAATTCCGCGCACACGTCTTGAATTTGTATGAATTCTTTGTCTCCCGCTTTTTCATACAACTCATTAAACCACATCATAAAGTCGTCGCAGTTTCTTAAGTAGTATGAAGAAGCCTTTAACACTATTTCGGGGGTCTCAATTAAGTTATAGCCTTGTTCAACAAAGTTATTAAACGATTTCGTCAAAATATGAAACAATGATAATTTATAATCGTTAATAAATTCAATAGTTTCATAATATGGATTAGCCTCGTATATATTGGTCAAATCCGTCAATTTAGTCATTTCTTCTTTTGATTTAAACAATGTCGGAAATGGAATTACACGCAACCTTCGGACACATCCGCCGTCTAAATGGTCAATTAATGGAATGTCATTCGCTAACATAAACAATGTGCCCACATTCCTTTTTTCCGTGTTTTTTTCATACAATCCGCGGGCCACAATAGTGTCAGTCCCCGTCAGAGTTTTAATTGAAGACCCTATCAGATTTTTCTTCGCACTCGGTTTAACAAATACACACGCCCGTTTGTTGTGTAAATTCGCCAAGCCTTGGTTCAAATCGCTTTCTTTTGCTTCTTTTGTTATAATGTTGATATGAGCATTAATGTAATATTCGCCCAACATCCCACGATATAATTTCGTCATTAAAGTATCCTTACCATTACCGCCAGACCCCGTCAGAATAAAGAAATATTGGAGTTGTTGCCCATATAGCCCCGTCGCCATCGCTTGAAGTAGATATTCGCGCACATCGTCATAAGGCATAACTTTTTTCAGAAAATCTCGCAGATTGGTAATTGCTTCATCGTTCGGCGGTTTGTAATTATAACCCACACTCATACAAACATAATCATCGGGCTTACCATTGCGGAATTCACCTTTCACAAGGTCATACACACCATTATTAAATCCCACCAAATTTGAAGTAATATCAAATGGATTTTTTTTTTTACCGCATATTTCGCTTTTAAGCATTTCACAATACCGCCACGCGGGCTATGGTTCCTTAATTTAATTATCATTTGCTTTTGCCTTTTCTTATACATTTTAATGTTTTCATCGCGTTGCTTTATTTTTCCCTCGTCGGTCTTGTTGTTTTTCTTTAATCGCAACACTAATGAGAGCATCGGTAAATATCATCATTTCATTAAATACGATTGACCCCAGAAAGTTATGAAATATATCATCGTCTCCCGCGTCCCATAAGTGCGCATTCGGCGGAAACTCATACACCGCATTATTGAAGCAGATAAACCTATTTTTATATTTCGCGTAGATAAATTCCGCATAATCATCGTCATTACCATCCATAAAGGCTTTTGATTTTTCGCGGTCATAATTGCCATTGTCAGTTGCTACGGGTTCGGGTTCGGGTTCGGGTTTGGCTACGGCTACAGGTTCAACGGCCACGGCTACAGGTTCGGCCACGGGTTCGGCTTCTTTGGCTTTCTTAATTAGTTTTTCAAGATAATCAACGGCTACATATGATTGCCTCTTATGTTCATATCCGTTTTCTTTAGCCCAGTATAACAATGAGCCGTATTTTAATAATCCCTTTGTTCCAGCATTCCACATTTCAATAATGTCGTCATCACCCGTAAATTTATCGCTTTGTTTTGAAAATTCAATGGCCAACGATAAACCAACATCCTTATTGATTGTTTCGTGTTTCAAAGCCTCGCAAGCCTCCGCGGTCCAACGGATTGCCCAGAGCACTTTTTGCCAATCGGTATAATTATCAGCCATAATAGCGGGTATCCATTTCACAAACTCCTTCAATTCGTCAGCGGACGCGGGCAAATCTTTCAATATGATACTTGAAAAATCAAAGCAGTCGCCATCGGTGATTTTGTTGTTGTCGGTCGGTGGAATGTCCAACACTTCAAAAGACGCTTCTTCAATCCCGCACACCATGACACACGTCGCCCCGTATATCATCCGTATTAGCCATTGCGGGGGATTAATCGGCGGATATTTGTCGGGTCGCATTTTCCACTCATACATTTTACCAGACTTATGAATTGAAGGCGGTAATGTTATTTTTCCCCAATCGTTTTTCAAATCCCAGTCCAATTTGAATTCTTGGTATTCGTCATTATCATCTCCTTTTAATCGCATTGTTGGAAATTGTACCATATTTTTGACATTGGACAAATACGGAAGGAAGACATGATAACCACCCCCGCCAGTTATCGCACGCGGGGCCATTTTAATGAATGTTTTTGTTTCTTCATCCGTTTTGCCAAAGAAGCATAACATCGCTTTGAAAATTTCAACAGAAGTAAATTTAAGGTCTTTGACGGGTTTATTATCAATATCTAACACAAAGACATTTGAAAATATACCAGTTCGCATCCCAATGTTTTCGCCTTGCTTAAATTTCCATGGCTTGTTGAAGTCCGCGTCATATTTACGGCCAATTTTTCCCATTGGTATCCCCGTCGGTTTTCCCTTGGTCAATACAATTTTCTCTCGCACAATGGAATAATTGAGAGTGTCATAAAGTTCCGCGTATTCCCTCACTTTTTCACAATGTCGCGGGCCATGGTCCCACGGGTTTCCTTTTTCGTCGTTCGTTGCTTTGAATTCATAGACGGCGGGCGCCTTGGTTCCCGTAGTGGTTCCCGCGTTCGTGGTCATGGTCATTGTTGTGGTCTCGCTCATATCTTCAACTCTTATTATATTGTTGTTCGGCATTTCTTTAATAGATAATTCCCATATCTTTGTAAGGTCTGGAAGGACCAATTTGACATTGTCATTTCGTGGCGCATCAACGGATAACATTTTGAATGTTATATAATTTCAAATATACAATTTTCAAAAATAAATTAAATAAATATTAATAAAATAATAAATATTTTTTATTAAACTTTTTATATATCCATATAATATAATATGAGTATAAGGGGACGAAAACCAACCGCACCAAGCATTCAACCGCCCAGTGAGACTATAAGAAACCCAGACGGCACAACGACCTAATAGTATATTCGCTATTATCCAAAGGCATTAAAAAACGTCAACATCGTCTATAATAAATATGTTCAAACCCTCAAACACGCACCACCACAACAAAAGACCACTCACAAAAAAATCAAGGGTAAAATGGTCAAAGAGATAAAGCCCGCGTTGCTAAATTATAGCGTTGAAGAATTCAATAAGATTAAGCCTTTATTGGAAAATAAACAAATCCTTCAATTTGTTAATTAGATAAAAAAAGAAATCTTTTTTTATCGTGTTGTTTATTCCGTTGTTTTCGTCAAAGCATAATATAATTCGTTTTTCGTTGTGCTGTAATATTCCCCGTCATCATCGTCGTTTTTAATTGCCTTCAACACATTACAATAATATTCAAAATGAGTAATTTGGAATATCCTTATTTCAATTAATGATAAATCTTCAATTCTATTTTTAATTTTTCCTTCCAAGTGTCCAACGTATTTCACATCATTCAACACATACCTCATATTTTTCTTCGTCCATTGCTTGCGGGGTCCCATAAATTCACAAATCAAATTCACCACCACCTCGGGCAAATTGGTCTCGCGCATCAAATAGACATACGCCATTTTATATAAGTGGTTTCTCATATCCTTTAATATATAATTCACATATCTTTGAATATAATATATAAGAAAGAAAAAAATTATTGTTTAATGTTCCTCGTTTAATGTTGCTCAATTTCGCTTTCATACAATTTTTTGAAATAATCCGCATATATTTTGTCCGTCGTAATGTCCGCTTGTTTTGGTATAAAATTTTTGGCATTCGCGTATAATTCGCTTAATGTTTCAATTTTCTTGTTTATGTGTTTGCCTTGGTTTGTTTTGTCAAATATCGGCCATAGATTTTTTAATATTTTTAAATTCGCATATGATAATAAAATAAATCAATCATATCGGCCGTAATTTTATCATCTTTTTTTCCTTCTTGTTGTTCGTAATATTCATCACAAATAATGAAATTAACATCATATTGATTTGTTTCTTTTACCTACTCTTTAATATGACATTTCAGTGTAGTTTCCCCACGACCGCCACAAAATACCGCACCAAAATTTAATTCTTCGTTTATCTTTTTCACACATTTCATAAACTCGTTATTCATACTTTTACATTTCATTTTATCATAAAGTTTGCTCAAAGAGTTTGAAAGTATCGTATATATTATCCTTAGCATTTCGCCCGTGGTATTTTGACCTACGATTAAACTTTTGTAATCGTCCGTCATTTTATATAATATGTTAATCTCATATCCTTTAATATATAATTCACATACCTTTAACCATAAGAAAGAAAAAAAAATTAATTCGCGGGGCTAACTACAAATTAGATTATTTCTTCTTTTTATGATATCAATTCTTTTGCTTATGTCAATTACATTGTCCATTAGCCACGGATAACCTTTTTTATGATAACCCTCGGCCACATCAATAATGTTTCCCACTTCTTTAAAATCGTCTATGTTTCCAATTTCTTTAAGTTGGTTTAAAGTAATATATAAGCCATTAATAAGATTTTTATCGTTCATCAACTTCAACCCATGAAATGGATTGATTGCTTGAAAATCCATCGGCTTCAAAATCGGGGCTATCAATAATAATGTTGTTGGTTTTTGTTTGGATATACAAATACAAAGTATCCAAATATGTTAAAAGTCTGTCGTCGTCTTCGTCTTCAATCGTTTTAATTATTTGATTGAATTTTTTTGTTATTTCGGACGACATAGACCACCCTATATAGACGGCCCTATATATAGAATGTCATATAAATTTTTTTATAAATTTTTTATTTGTTTTTGAAGTTTATTCAAGTTGTCATGAATTGCTTTAATTTCTTCTTTGTTGTTGGTCCTGTAAGTTTGAAGGTTTATAATTTGACATTGTAAATAAGCAATAAATTCTCCTATTTGGTCTGTATTTAATATATAATTATAGTGTTGTTTGTCCTGCCGTTTTTTTAAGTTATCACATTGTATTTTGAGTTTGTTGAATTCGTCGCTTTCTAATAATAATTCATTTAAATCAAACTCTGTCGTGTCGTGCCTTACAAGTGGTTTTGGTTCAAAGCCGTCGCCCGCTTGTTGTTGTTGTTCTTTTTTTTGTTGTTCTTTTTTTTGTTGTTCTTTTTTTTGTTGTTCCCTTTGTTTTCGTTTATGATACCATTTCCGCCGTGATTGGTTGTATTTATCCCGCGGGTAATTCTTCTGATATTCACGGCACTGAATACAATATTTATAATCTAAATAAGGCTTTCTAACCTTACACCTTGAGCAATTCATTATATAAAAACCAAATCAAAACATTATAAAAACGATAATCATAATTTAGTCTAACAAAACCATAATTTAGTCCGCTTGCGGACAAATGTCAATAACTCGTTATTGACCAATTTTGATATTATTCCAATGATTGCTTTGATTTGTTTTTTTTATAAGTCTTCATATATTCGCGGTTGTAATTGCGGTTGTATTCTTTATATTTTTCATAATGGTTAGTTTTAGCCCGCCATTCTTTCATATACTCCCGACAATTAGCACATTTATTAATTTCTTTTTTGTCCTTCATAAATTCATTAATTGGTTTAATAATTCTACAATTATTACAAACCTTCATATTTTCTGGTGGTGGTGTTGTTAATAGTCTTTTAACGGAATTACCCTTTATTCTTCTACAATTGGAACACGCACGGACCCGTTGCCCGCGTTTTCCAACAAATTCGTTTTCTGGTTTGCTATGGTTGCCATAAATACACTTAATTAATTGTGTATCCATTTTTGTTATATATTATAAGACATATCTTTAATATATATTTTAAAGAAATGAGTTTTTATATAGTATAATATAGAATGTGTGATTGTGGAAGTAGTTGTATTTACAACGACCCCGATTTGTATGAAAAAATGTATCGTTCAAACTACGATAAATATATCGTGCGTGATGATGGTAAAATACACGACATAAAAGGAGGCTATGAGGTTATTATCCATACAATACCCGCTATGACTACAATACGCGAGGGGACAAAATGCGGTTTATTATTAAGGGGTTTGTTATTAGAAATATCATGGAAAATGACGATGAAATATAATTTGGATATAAAAAATATTGTTTCCAAAAACGATGTAATAATGAAAAAATTTATAATTAAAACAAAATCATTACACCGCACTTTGATTGAAAATGCTAAAAAACAGGCTAAAATGACAAAGGCAATAATAAAGTATAAAGACGATGAAAAACATTTGAAAGATAAAATTAAGGAATTACGGCGGGAGAATAAACGGCTAATTTATCTATTATCTATGAAGGATGTTGAAGGCGAAATGATTGAACCCGCCAAGACCGCCATGATTATTGAAAGCAATACATGCGAGGCCACCGACGACACCGCGAGCGATACAACAGAGATATTAGACGATGATATATTATCAAAATATGAACGAGTAAAAGATTTTATGATACGCCAAAATATGCCATTAAATCAATTATTGAAAGACAGACACGACCGATATGAACTAATTGAGAAATACGTAAAATTAAAATACAATCGTATTAAGACAGCACACCCCGAAATATTGAAGCCAATCAATAATGTTGATGAATTTGTGGAAATATTATTAAATGCGTAATATACGGATGAAAGTTATATACGCGGGAGAAATAGCAAAAATTCTTTTTTTGAACGAACACGAAAAAAGATATATCTATGAATTTGCTAAAAGGGAATTTCCACATTTGGAAACAACGAAAATAAAAATGAAAAAAAGAAAAATACCACATACGCCGAAAGTCCATAAAATAGAAAATGAATTGTATGTTAAATTAAAGGACCATGGCGACCATTTGAGCAACGGGTTAAAGAATGAGGCAATCGTTATTAATTACTTAAGCGGAATATACAATATATCAAGTTTTCAAAAGTCTTATAGAAAACCAATGAATGAAAAATATTGTATATATGGAATGATTGTCGGGATTATTGATTTTGATGTATTCAAATCAATTTTAGAAGTAAAAATAAGGAGCAATAAAAAATATGGTATTAAGATATGGGAACATATCCAATTACAAATTTATATGTATTTATCCAAATTATCAACGTGTGTTTTTTGCGAGGTAGTAGATGGGGATATTGATTTATATTTTGTTGAATACGATAAGGTGTTGGTGTTATGGATATTAAAAGGGGTTGATGACACTTTCAACGAACTGGGCGAATAATAGTATAAGGGTTTATGTTATCCAATATTTCCGTTTTGGTATTAGATGAAATATTATTTGGATTATTCCTTAATAGATGTGTTATTAAACATTTAAGGCTACAAAATTTATGATTTTCAACGACGATATTGACATTAGGACAACAACAATAGACACACGATTTTGATGACATAAAGATATATAAAACAATATTTTTTTTTCTTTCTTATATATTATATTCAAAGATATGTGAATTATATATTAAAGAAATGAGCAACCACTTATATAAAATGGCGTATGTCTATTTGATGCGCGAGACCAATTTGCCCGAGGTGGTGGTGAATTTGATTTGTGAATTTATGGGACCCCGCAAGCAATGGACGAAGAAAAATATGAGGTATGTGTTGAATGATGTGAAATACGTTGGACACTTGGAAGGAAAAATTAAAAATAGAATTGAAGATTTATCATTAATTGAAATAAGGATATTCCAAATTACTCATTTTGAATATTATTGTAATGTGTTGAAGGCAATTAAAAACGACGATGATGACGGGGAATATTATAGCACAACGAAAAACGAATTATATTATGCTTTGACGAAAACAACGGAATAAACAACACGATAAAAAAATAGATTTCTTTTTTATCTAATTAACAAATTGAAGGATTTGTTTATTTTCCAATAAAGGCTTAATCTTATTGAATTCTTCAACGCTATAATTAGCAACGCGGGCTTTATCTCTTTGACCATTTTACCCTTGATTTTTTTGTGAGCGGTCTTTTGTTGTGGTGGTGCGTGTTTGAGGGTTTGAACATATTTATTATAGACGATGTTGCCGTTTTTTAATGCCTTTGGATAATAGCGAATATACTATTAGGTCGTTGTGCCGTCTGGGTTTCTTATAGTCTCACTGGGCGGTTGAATGCTTGGTGCGGTTGGTTTTCGTCCCCTTATACTCATATTATATTATATGGATATATAAAAAGTTTAATAAAAAATATTTATTATTTTATTAATATTTATTTAATTTATTTTTGAAAATTTTATATTTGAAATTATATAACATTCAAAATGTTATCCGTTGATGCGCCACGAAATGACAATGTCAAATTGGTCCTTCCAGACCTTACAAAGATATGGGAATTATCTATTAAAGAAATGCCGAACAACAATATATTAAGAGTTGAAGATATGAGCGAGACCACAACAATGACCACGACCACGAACGCGGGAACCACTACAGGAACCAAGGCGCCCGCCGTCTATGAATTCAAAGCAACGAACGACGAAAAAGGAAACCCGTGGGACCATGGCCCGCGACATTGTGAAAAAGTGAGGGAATACGCGGAACTTTATGACACTCTCAATTATTCCATTGTGCGAGAGAAATTTGTATCGACGGGGATACCAATGGGAAAAATTGGCCGTAAATATGACGCGGACTTCAACAAGCCATGGAAATTTAAGCAAGGCGAAAAAATTGGGATGCGAACTGGTATATTTTCAAATGTCTTTGTGTTAGATATTGATAATAAACCCGTCAAAGACCTTAAATTTACTTCTGTTGAAATTTTCAAAGCGATGTTATGCTTCTTTGGCAAAACGGATGAAGAAACAAAAACATTCATTAAAATGGCCCCGCGTGCGATAACTGGCGGGGGTGGTTATCATGTCTTCCTTCCGTATTTGTCCAATGTCAAAAATATGGTACAATTTCCAACAATGCGATTAAAAGGAGATGATAATGACGAATACCAAGAATTCAAATTGGACTGGGATTTGAAAAACGATTGGGGAAAAATAACATTACCGCCTTCAATTCATAAGTCTGGTAAAATGTATGAGTGGAAAATGCGACCCGACAAATATCCGCCGATTAATCCCCCGCAATGGCTAATACGGATGATATACGGGGCGACGTGTGTCATGGTGTGCGGGATTGAAGAAGCGTCTTTTGAAGTGTTGGACATTCCACCGACCGACAACAACAAAATCACCGATGGCGACTGCTTTGATTTTTCAAGTATCATATTGAAAGATTTGCCCGCGTCCGCTGACGAATTGAAGGAGTTTGTGAAATGGATACCCGCTATTATGGCTGATAATTATACCGATTGGCAAAAAGTGCTCTGGGCAATCCGTTGGACCGCGGAGGCTTGCGAGGCTTTGAAACACGAAACAATCAATAAGGATGTTGGTTTATCGTTGGCCATTGAATTTTCAAAACAAAGCGATAAATTTACGGGTGATGACGACATTATTGAAATGTGGAATGCTGGAACAAAGGGATTATTAAAATACGGCTCATTGTTATACTGGGCTAAAGAAAACGGATATGAACATAAGAGGCAATCATATGTAGCCGTTGATTATCTTGAAAAACTAATTAAGAAAGCCAAAGAAGCCGAACCCGTGGCCGAACCTGTAGCCGTGGCCGTTGAACCTGTAGCCGTAGCCAAACCCGAACCCGAACCCGAACCCGTAGCAACTGACAATGGCAATTATGACCGCGAAAAATCAAAAGCCTTTATGGATGGTAATGACGATGATTATGCGGAATTTATCTACGCGAAATATAAAAATAGGTTTATCTGCTTCAATAATGCGGTGTATGAGTTTCCGCCGAATGCGCACTTATGGGACGCGGGAGACGATGATATATTTCATAACTTTCTGGGGTCAATCGTATTTAATGAAATGATGATATTTACCGATGCTCTCATTAGCGTTGCGATTAAAGAAAAACAACAAGAGACCGACGAGGGAAAAATAAAGCAACGCGATGAAAACATTAAAATGTATAAGAAAAGGCAAAAGCAAATGATAATTAAATTAAGGAACCATAGCCCGCGTGGCGGTATTGTGAAATGCTTAAAAGCGAAATATGCGGTAAAAAAAAAATCCATTTGATATTACTTCAAATTTGGTGGGATTTAATAATGGTGTGTATGACCTTGTGAAAGGTGAATTCCGCAATGGTAAGCCCGATGATTATGTTTGTATGAGTGTGGGTTATAATTACAAACCGCCGAACGATGAAGCAATTACCAATCTGCGAGATTTTCTGAAAAAAGTTATGCCTTATGACGATGTGCGCGAATATCTACTTCAAGCGATGGCGACGGGGCTATATGGGCAACAACTCCAATATTTCTTTATTCTGACGGGGTCTGGCGGTAATGGTAAGGATACTTTAATGACGAAATTATATCGTGGGATGTTGGGCGAATATTACATTAATGCTCATATCAACATTATAACAAAAGAAGCAAAAGAAAGCGATTTGAACCAAGGCTTGGCGAATTTACACAACAAACGGGCGTGTGTATTTGTTGAACCGAGTGCGAAGAAAAATCTGATAGGGTCTTCAATTAAAACTCTGACGGGGACTGACACTATTGTGGCCCGCGGATTGTATGAAAAAAACACGGAAAAAAGGAATGTGGGCACATTGTTTATGTTAGCGAATGACATTCCATTAATTGACCATTTAGACGGCGGATGTGTCCGAAGGTTGCGTGTAATTCCATTTCCGACATTGTTTAAATCAAAAGAAGAAATGACTAAATTGACGGATTTGACCAATATATACGAGGCTAATCCATATTATGAAACTATTGAATTTATTAACGATTATAAATTATCATTGTTTCATATTTTGACGAAATCGTTTAATAACTTTGTTGAACAAGGCTATAACTTAATTGAGACCCCCGAAATAGTGTTAAAGGCTTCTTCATACTACTTAAGAAACTGCGACGACTTTATGATGTGGTTTAATGAGTTGTATGAAAAAGCGGGAGACAAAGAATTCATACAAATTCAAGACGTGTGCGCGGAATTTAAACTGGGCGACTTATACGATAATATGTCCAAACGAGACAGGCGAATTCATAATAATAAATTTGTTGCGGACAAAATAAAAAATCACCCCGATTTAAGGGGCTATTGTAAGGAAAAATACCCACCGCTTATTGACGGCCGACAACGATTATTTAGGAATGTTATTATGGGGTATAAAAAAAACCATACAACCAAAACAACGATTTATAAAATAAGTTAATACAGCCCCGCGAGTTAAGGATATATGATTTTTATATATACATATTTTTTATGATTAATACGAAGGCTTGTTTTATGTTAATAAGGCTTAAAGTGGCGGGCAGGATTTGAACTTATAAGGTCAATTTTTGCCCGATTTTTTTTAAATTTCCAATTGAAATCCATTTTTTATATGGATTTTATAAAATTTTTTGGGCAGGATTTGACTTATTAAGGTCATTTTTTGCCCGCCCTTTTTTGGCTTCTTTTTTATGTTTTGTTGCTTCCTTTTTGTTTGGTGGTTTGTCATTCATATATCTTTTTTTCTTATTTCTTCAATCCGTTGGGGGGTTATAACTTTTTTTTTTTAATCATTCCTTCTTGTTTCACATGGATATTATATATTTTTTTCTCTCTCTCTTTCAAAAAAAGAAAAAAGAATACAATTAACCGAAGGATAATAACATATACACCACCGCGTCCCGACTGCCCCGATAAATGACCGACATTATCAAACGACTGCCGACCGAACTACGGGATTACATAGAGAGTTTTATATACGGGGATATCGTGTATCATAACTCCGATTTATGCGATTGTTGTGGTTTATCGTTTGCTTTCTTCATTATTTATCGTATATGTGATACGGGGCTAATGTATGAAACCGCGATATTTTGCTCTAAGAAATGTTTAAATGCGTTTGTTATTGAAGACCCTTAATTATACAATGTCTTTTATTGACAATCTTGACCAATTGGTATATTTGATGAATATTGTCAATACGCGACGACTTCACGAACATAAGGGTTTAATCCCGTGTCAAACGATTGACGCACTTTATAAATATTTAAACCGCTATCATAAACCAATAATTGATGAATTATTGTATTAAAAAAGTATTGATAGATTAAAACAAATGGCTTTACAAATTGAACATACATTTGACAATCGAAAGTGATAATTACGAATGACTTGTTTGAAAAAAAATAATACATAATTATAAGAGATGTTTAATTGTCGTGTATGTGATGCCGTCTTTAAATCTAAAATTGATTTAGTAATCCACACAGCCCGCACACACACCACACACGACACATTAAAATTTGTGAAGGCTTTGAACGAATGCTTAAATGGCCTTTTAACAACACCAACAACCACAGAAGAAACATTTCAAAATATTTCTCAAATCAAGAACTATCTAACAGCGACAACCCCCGACACATACACACAATTAATCAAAATAAAAGACAATCTTCAACGATTGCCAACGAATGAAATATCTAAAGCAACGATTGAAGAATATGAAAATGTCTTAAATTCCTACATGTCCAACATAAAGCCCGCTATTGACGGGATAATTACGAGTGCCACCACGACCGCAAAATAAATTATAATAAATTTGTTAGACGGGACCAAGGAAACAGCCCCTACAACTATTTTTTTTCGTTAGTCCAGACCGATACACCAATTAAGGGCCGAAACCCGCGCAACCAATTTTGGACAAAGGTGATCACTTTTGTCCTTTTGTCCAAAGCAAAAAGAAGACCAAACACGCACTATGAGCGACAGCCGTAGTATTGTCTCACGAAGCGCCCCAGAGACGGATGCCGAAGTTGAACGACGAATTAAGCGACGAAAAAAATTAAGCAATAATGTTGATGAAATAAGGGCCTCACTTGACAAGACCGAGGGGGAAATTAAAGCCTTGTCTCACCGAATTATTTCTTTGAAGAAAGCGAGAACGAAAAAAGAGCAAGAAGTTAAAGCCCTACGGCAGAAATTGAGAGAGGCAAAAGAAATTACAGAGGATATTGATTTCGTTAGAATTTTGGAACTCAAGCAGGAGCAAATTACGACGGAGACCAAAAAGTTTAAGCAGTGGATACAGCAGGGGGGACACAGGAAAATAGCGGGCTTCAACGAGCAACAATATAAACGGGTTTATCAACTTATTACGAGTGGCGTATTATTTGACGATGCTTTAAACAGAGTTGTCCAAGCAATTCCTCCCAGCAATCCCCTACCCACACTAATGGAGGTCTCCGCGTCTTCGTTGGCCGTCTAATGTGTGTTTTTCAACACACTAAAATATTTATGTGTTTTTCAACACACCAAAAAATTTAATTGAATTTTAAAAGTTTTAATCAGAAAAAAGAAACAGAAAAAAGAAACAAAACAAAAAACAAAAAACCCATTATTCAAAGAGATTTAGTCCCTTGGACAAATGTCAATAGCAAACTATTGACCGATTTTATTCAATGCCTTTCTTTTTTTTCAATCGGCTACTTCGTCTTATTGGTTGGCTTACCCCGTTTTCGTCTATGAGTTTATAACCCGCTTTCTTTTTCTCAGTTTGCTTTGCTTCGGGTTGCTTTGCTTCGTGTTGCTTTGCTTCCTCCGTCGTGGTTTCCTTTTTACTCATTACAAACTCATTCACAATAACAGCCCCAATTCCGCTTTTTTTTCTAAGTGTTGTATTAGTTATTTTTCCGCCGTAGTCATTCCAAATTTTGTTTAATAACTCATACTTGTCCTCACGGCTTGCTTTTTTGCCTAAGGGTTTGTATTTGCCGTCGTCGCCCTCGTTTTCGCTTTCATTTTCGGCCCCTTTGACACTCATACATAAATCAATTTTCCGTCTCAATTCTTCTAACTCAGTTTTTATTCCTTCTTCCATCATTTCACGGGGGTCCGCAACATTCACCCAACTATAAGAAAAACTCGTAAGCATATCACCATGTCCCAACACATTAGAGACCCAAGTATTAAAATTTGTTGTTTTCGGATTAGCAAAATTCGTATATGACAAACTCGCATATAATTTTCGCAACATTGAAGACCTTTGTTTATAGTCTGCCAACCAAGGAAACACTTTAATTATTCGTTTGTTTAGTTCATTGTTTTTGTCTTTCGCTAGTTGTCCGTCGTCGTTGATTATTATTGCTTTCTTTTTCTTGAAGTAGTTTCTTATTGAATTTACTTGTTCAATAACGAAAGAAGGAGTAAATAAAACAACGGGCCTCTCGGTCCAATTCTTTTTTGCCCCTCTCTCTTTTTTGCTAAGTTATCCACTCTCAGCCAACTTGGTTTGTCGGGTATTAATTCATAAGTGTTTTTATCAAATATCTCAACGGGTCGCGCCCCTATTGCTAACATTAAAGCCAATAGTTTCATATAAGGGTCATTGCTCAAAATCATTTCATTCATTTTCGCCATTACCTCCCTTACATCTATCTGTATTTTTTGTTCGTTTTTTGCTTTGACATCTTTTTTATACCCCTCAACAATTTCAATTCGCTCATCTTCGTTGATATTGAAATATTTGTCCAATTTAGACATCTCATAAACCTTCTTGCTTTGATTTGGTTTTATTGCTTTTGTTCTAACCTCAGAAAGTCGTTGTCTTTTTGAAGTTGTATTCGGATAAATAATAGCATACTTTGAATAAATGATTGGCATCGCTTTTAATATTTCGTCTTCTGTTGTCGTTTTACTAAACAATAACAAAATAGCATTATGAAAGGCCTTTGACGGCTTCGCATCGCTTGTAAAAAAGTTTGATACGACATCATATATTTTTTGCTCTGTGTCTGCCACATTTAACTGCTTGATAAATTTTCTGTCGTTTTCGTTCCACACAATTCCCCGTGGTTGCTTTGTTCGTGTCCCGTGTTCTTCCGCGTCCCGTGTTCGCAAGTTGTATATTAAACAAGTCTATATTTTTTCTCAATATGAAAAAAATATTTAATTATTGACTTTTTCTTTTTATTTCTTATGTTCTTTTTATGATCATTTATCTACAATAGACATGTCCATCTCGTATATCATAAAATAAGCCTTAGAAACATATAAAACACACACATGAAGACAGAAAACACACCTATGTTTCACAAAAACACACCTTCGTTTTGACAAAAAAACGACAAACTAAGCACACTAAGAGAGATTTGGTCAAAATGACGACAAAAAAGTCCATCTCGTATATCATAAAATAAGCCTTAGAAACATATAAAACACACACATGAAGACAGAAAACACACCTATGTTTCACAAAAACACACCTTCGTTTTGACAAAAAAACGACAAACTAAGCACACTAAGAGAGATTTGGTCAAAATGACGACAATTTCATATTTAAACGAAGTTTAATATATATTTTTATGAAATAAAAATATGAAATTGTCGTCATTTTGACCAAATCTCTCTTAGTGTGCTTAGTTTGTCGTTTTTTTTGTCAAAACGAAGGTGTGTTTTTGTGAAACATAGGTGTGTTTTCTGTCTTCATGTGTGTGTTTTATATGTTTCTAAGGCTTATTTTATGATATACGAGATGGACATGTCTATTGTAGATAAATATGTATATATATATATAAATATATATATATATATATATGTATATATATATATATGTGTGTGTGTGTGTGTGTGTGTGTGTACATCATCTCCACCACTGTTGTCGTAGGTTAAGGGGGAGACTGTTTATATATATATATATATATGTATATATATGTATGTATATATAATAATAATAATAATATTATATATATATATACATATATATATACATATATATATACATATATATATATGTATATGTATATGTATATATATATTATATATATATATATATATATATATAGCACATGACTTGTGCATTCCTGCAGGTATATGACTAAGATATGGCAGGGCATGATCAGACTTTATGGCATATTCATATCGATATACATATTAAATGCATATACATATACATATTTCCAACGAAAGGTAATTTACGGGGAAAATATCATGAAAGTCAGGAAAGTTGTGGAAGGTGTGTCTAGGTCACTCGGCGACGACTGCGACTGTAGATGTTACTCAGGTAGGTATAGGTACACTAGCCTCACCGCCCATCTGATTCATTCTTTACATCAGTACTTCTCTGCTTTCATGATGCTTTCTAGTCTTTTACACATGTTTTCGCATATTTGATAAATGATATAAACATTCGATATTATAGTTCTTTGCTTGCTTTCTCGGTTGGTCGGTGCTTTACGTATATACTGACAGGTGCGATCGTGGGCAAGGACAGGAGGGACAAGATCTGAAGACAATTTCCGGAACAGATTCAGGATTTGCGTATTTCCGGGTTGTGTTCGGCGTTTGCAAATTATCGGGTCTATTTCCGAGGTCTGCTTTGTCTTGTTGTCCTTCGTGTCCACCGCATTTATATGTGTTGTCTGTGATATATATAATAAATGTCGATGCTGTCTTTGCCTTTGTTATAACGTCGTCTTAATTGTTCACCTGTTGTGCCGTATTCCACACATATATTGAACAGGTGCGGGGTTAAGGGTGAGATCAACCTGCACTTCGATACACACTCGCTTGTGTGTTTACTCCTATTTGTTTCTTCATCTGTGTGTTTGTTTGAACAACTTGTTACGCTTATACATTGCTAACATAGATTATCAAAATATTATACATGTTACACATTTATCATATATACTTCTTCTATATATCTGTATATACCTGATGAGTTAGTGTAAGGTTGTAGACAGTTCATCTTGGGATGGGTCTTCTTCGGGGTAGTTTCGGGTAGACCTATGTTACGTTAATTGTATGGAAAGAGAGAGGTGAATGTCCTCTTCACTTATGTGTCGGGGTTACATTCACTTACCCCTTCATACTAATTAATGAAATATTCACATCGCTATTTAACGTGTCTACTACTTTATTTACTCACATGTATATATTTCACATATTTTCTTTTTGCATATTACTAAGAACTACACGTGTTTGCTTATGGATTGCATGCGTAATTTTAGATGTCGAGTTCGTCTTGATATATCAAATACAATTGCGTCTACGCAATCACGATGTATTCCTTATACATGCTCACATATAAACATCATCTGTATTGTTGATAATCATATATTCATTGTCCGCGTTACATAACTCCTAGTTGTGTATAGTCATGAATTCGTATACTGACTTTATGATTTCCACCTTACTACATTGTTGATGTCTTATATGTGTTGTCGGATAGTATAGCATCGCGAGATCGTCATTAACGCTAGATTGTGAGCGAATGCTCTGATTTTGATAAGATTTCATTTTCTTATTAACGCCCAACCGTGCCTGAAGGAAGCGATGGGGGATAATGCATAAGTCCTTAGTTATCGCCGGTCTTTGCGGGGCAGACCATGTCGTGTGCGAAACTATGACTGAATGTATTACCTCTACCTTCAGCACTTAAGTCTCTATCACTAGTGGCCGGGGCAGTGACTGAGCAAGTTGACTTTCTGGTATTACTCTAATTGTCTAGTGCCGGAAGGCAGCAACAGGGCATTATCCATATATAGTCTATTTTGAGGTCCTAGAGTAGAGTCACTCCTCAGACATAGTTTTATTTACATACATACATTAATTCTTGTTCGTACTTAATACTCCTTTTGAGATCATCGATAATTAAGTTGCTTGCAAGTTAATCATGTTATCTTGATCTAGGGGGAGTGTTTATACCAATAGGTTGTATTAATACGGTAACGGACCGATTCAGTATGACCCGGCCGGTCTGTAGGATGCGTGTCGGTAGAGCCATCCCTTCAGGACGCGCCGGGC
Organism: Paulinella micropora; assembly: GCA_019918135.1. NCBI lineage: Eukaryota > Cercozoa > Imbricatea > Euglyphida > Paulinellidae > Paulinella > Paulinella micropora. Next base: position 95,822 of record WBZZ01002926.1, read on the forward strand.
CGTGTTGTTCTGTCTGTGCCTTTTCAATAAAGCTTGTGGTATGATGCAATCGTGACTGAGCTTGAACCGGTCCGTGGACGGCTTGCTACCTCTGTGCAGGAACAGTATTTAGATATATGTTCTAACACTTAGGCTTAACTGCCTTTCCCTGTCTTGCTGTTATGCCTTTAGTGAAAGAACAATCACTACCTGTATATATGTCTTACACCTCTCTTTCCCTCTCTGCAATCTGTTCGCACACACCTCGACGTACATTCATAACACATATACCCAGCTCGCTTGCAGCAGTAGCATTTTAGTTCAGAATCATGAGTCTTTCGTCGTCGAAACTGTACTGAACACTTAGTAACCTGCTTACCTCTCTGGAGTGTTATTACTTCCCTGGTTGTGTTCTTGTGCGACCTGTACTATCTTCAGGGTTAGCTGTTTCCAGTCCCATCTGTGGTCCAAAACCCTTGAGGTTCTTCACGTCTTGGGCGGCCGCGCCAGGAAAAGATTCCGAAGGTAAACTCTCGTCGTCCTGTACTATGTTTTTATGTTCTGATCTTGCTTGCGGCGGATGATTGACGTGATTCACTTCCTCTGATGCAGAAATTTCCAACTTTTCAGGACCGAAGATCATACCGAACAAATCTCTATATTCCATAATCGTTTACTTATCGACTGTTTTCATGTGGGAACATGAATGATCATGCATGTGCTTTCCAACTTCATCTGCAGACAAGGATTTCCCCACACTGCCGGTGGACCATTCTGAATCTGTCATTGCGGGCACCTGAGATGCTTTGCGAGAAGATGTGGAGTCCGTGCTGAGATTACGCCAAGCAGAATGGTGATTTCTCACACTTCTTGCGACAGGAGTGGAAGGAACCGAGCTTGAACGTCACTGTTAGTAGAAGGGCTTAACAGTGTCCTGGAATGTCTTGGGCTTGGAAAAGTGCTCATTTCTGAAGATCTGGCGGTAGCAAACAGAACGTTAAAAAAAAATACCTGAGTATTTTTTCCATTCACTTCTGTTGCAAAGAACTTGGGACACCCAGAAAAAGTTGAATTATGATGCACTTTCGCAAACCCAAGTTCATTTCAAATTTGATTTTTTGAATTTTGGTTTTGCCGAAAATTCAGGCATTGGTATTTCAAAAATGGCAAACTAATGACCGGGCCAAATTTTTTGAATTTTTTTTCAATTTTTAAACCAGCCAAATATTGAATTCCAAGTTACCTGACCGTACTGCCACTTTTTTTATCGATAGGCCGCCAAAAAGAAATTGTCATGTTCCGGCAGAGCGCGTGCCAGGTCGCGTGCCTGGCACGTGCCGTCCACCTTGACCACCTCACAATTCGAACTTTCACCAAGGCAAGAAGTGCGAAGAGGCCCAATGCCTCGTCAGAAAAAGAATAATGAGGGCTACAAAACAGGTCCAGGCGGTTTGAAAACCCGTGGCGGCGCCAACAGAGAGGCGCAAAAGAGGCGAAATCAGCCGAAGCAAAGGTACTCTGTCGTGTCAAACACCCAACAGAACTCACAAAAAAAATACCAGGTATTACTCAAAACTCACTTCTGTTTGGATGCTCTCCCAACAGGTTGCATTTGAAACTGCTTCTATGACCATCTGCCTTATAGAGTCAAGCGACTCTGCGTCAAGCATTACCAAAATGTCCCTCATTTTCATCCCCGAGGACAAGCCTTCGACCCACTACGTCTACTCACTCGACGAATGCCACAATTTCGACGGCGCAGTGGATACTCAGTCTGTACAGAATCTGATCAAGCTTGCGGACGGCAAAAAGTACATATTTCTTTTTTATGTCCTTTACAAAGTTTTTTTGTCAAGTGCTTTTCTTTGTTCACATACAAACTGTTTGTCAAGATGTTCAACAAACGCCTTCATCTTGATGCTGAATCTTATGTTTTGCCATGTTCTGGATGTTAGCTTTGACGTTCCCCTGAGAAATTTCAAAACTCCAGAAGGGGGATGGCAAACTCTGAAATCTTTCACTGTTCCCACCAGATGGTTACAGGTAACTTTTTGTGGTTCTGTTGCCACGTCATGTCTGCGTGTTGACTAAGGAAAAACGGACAGAATCACAATTTATAGGACAAAAATAGAAAAAAAAACAAGTTTAGAAAAATTTTCACCCAACAGAGTGCTGATTTCAAGAATACTGAGTATTTTTTCCACAAAGTTCTGTTGGCATGCTTCAACATAATACCATTTTCCTCTAGATTTCGTAATGTCAACGTATGTTCTGTCTATACTCAGTGCTTTTGATTTTTCTATTCTTGCAGATTTTCGCAGTCATCACGGCGTGCTGGCAAATGAAAATTGAGGAACTGACAGCTAACGGCATGAAAGCCGGGATGGTTTGGATTTCTTTGTTGGAATGCTGGTAGCTTTGAAGACTTACGGCGGTTTTGCGACGAGCCCTGACCATGTTGACAGTCTGAAGTTCTGGTAATTAGCCTTTTTTTTCTTGATTTTCGTTTCTGATTGCTGTGTATGTCATCAGAATCACTAAAAAAAAATTATTAAAAAAAAAAAAAAAAAAAAAAAAAAAAAAAAAAAAAAAAAACCTGGTAATGATTGCGAAGCTTGTTCTGTTGGTTGTGCATGTTACCACAGGGGTTCTGAGAGCAATTTTACCAAAATGGTGGGAAGAGCCGGGCAGATGGGCCTATACAACGCGAAGGAAACTCGCACTGAAGCCCTAGCACGAGCAAAAACATCTGATAGCGCCAGCATTTTCAGTTCTGAGGCCGAAGTTACTGCAACTGGCGAAGTTGCAAAACGTACTAAGGAGGGGAAGAAAAAACGCAAAAAGACTGGCGAAGGGGACAGCGAACAAGAGGATGATTCAGAGTACCAGCCTGGCGACGATGAAGAAACCCCTGGAGCATCGGGAAAGAAAAAGAAGAAGAGCAAGCAGGACAAGCCACCGGTGCCTTCTCGACGCAAGTCAAAGAAGCAGAAGACGAAGCAGAATGGCGACGTGAGTGTGAAATTAATGAAAAAACCCCAGTCACAAAAAAGGCTGAAAAAAAGAAAAAAAAACAAAGCAAAAGGAAAAGGCAAAGTAAAGCCGGCTGACACTGAACGTGCAGAAGAGGAGGTTGAAGAGGATGAAGAACAACAGGCAGAAGGTGCTGACGAGGAACAACCAGAGGAGAAAGAAGCAGAAGGTGCTCAAGAGGATGAACCAGCAGCAGAAGAAGAAGATGAGGAAAACAAAGAAGAAGAGGAATTGCCTAAGAAAAAAAAGAAGAAAACAATAAAACCAGCACCTAGTGGAAAAGAAGGGAAGGAAACGAAAATCCTAAAGAAACTCCTAGTGGAAAAGAAACCCAAGAAGTCCCAGACGCAGACTGCTCGGGAAGCAGTATCGGATGCGGCGCTGTCTCGACAGCAGGAACAGGAGGAATTTCTTCTTCAGGGTCAAGATTTAGTTCTTGGTGCGAACAGGGACCAAAAGAGGTTCATGCTCACTGAGGACGAGAGGTTTCTGCTGACCTTGAAACAGCATCACATTGTTCGCAAGTTCGATCTTCCTGTCGAAAGAATGTTCAGGGCTCCAGAATTTCTTCAGCAGCGCCTAAAAGACGAGGATTATGTGGACCAGATCGTGGAATTGCTCAGCCACAATCGCTTCAGTCATGTGCCTGACATCTACGTCGTGGCAGTGAAACTGACACAACAAGGCAAACTTAAGGCGGAAGATTCCTATCCTCTCGATGATGAATTTTTCAGTCACCAGAAGAACTGGACCCAGTTTGCCAGCAAGGAGCAGTTTTCGGCTGAGGCAAAGGGCCTATGTGAAGATGGAGAAGTGAGAGAAGACGACCCTCTGGAATGGCCGAATCCTGAAATTTTAGCTAAGTATCCGAATACAAAGCATGAGGACATCTACTACTTGGTGATTGGAGGCAACCACGGTGTTGCGGCTATCAAGAAGCACTTGGTCGCGAATCCAGATGGAAAGCACGCCAACTTGTTGTTTCGCACATCCAAAGTCTACGTCAACGTCGATCAACACCAGATCCGCATGATGGGTCTTCATAGCAATCTGGCCGCTGCAACGCACAAAAAACCGCAGTACTGGGAACAGGTACTTTCAACAGACCATTGGTTTTCATCATTACCTAGTTTTTTTTCAAAATATTCTGTTGACTTTTTCCTTTTTTTTTCAAAGATTGAACAGGAATGATTTCAAAAAATACTTGGTATTGATTAGAAAGTGATGTCTGTTTGCTTGTGATTTGTAGATCAACCAAATTCGCACAAATCTGATGCAGTATATCCCATACAAGAACAAGGGCAAGAAGTTGGATGAGACACTGAAGCAAATGTGCGGCGCTCGAAAGGGCGACGGCCAAGTGGGGAAACTGACTCAAGCAGCCAAATGGCAAATTCTAACCGCAGCCGACTTGGTTCCTGGCCAACACAGGAAGACATCGCCAACAATGTCGAGTTAGCTGTACGAAGTCGAGATGGCAAGGACAAGGGGACCAAGTACACTGCCATTCGCATCGCGAACAAATTTAAGAACAGCTACAACACCTTTCGCGTTGCGTGTATGCCGACCGCTCTTTGGAATGCAGTGGTCTTATTGGAGTCGAACGAAAAAAATAAACGGCTTGATATGCAACGCAAAGGAAACAAGCAGGCAGACTTGACCAAGTATGACAACCCCGTCAACAAGCAATTTCTCAATGCACTTCGGACTGCGGTTTCTTTACCACTGGCGTTTGAGTGCATCGCCAGCATCCAAAAAGGAGAGCTCGCAATCAAGGACGCAAAGCAGTGGTTGCAAACCAACAAGTCTACGACCACTTTGCTAGTTGTCATCGGAGCTCATTTCGGGAAGAAGACTGATTTCAGGCTGGCGAAAATAAAATCTTTGCTCGGACCTGCAATCACATCGGACATGCTGGAGAGCATTGCGAGGTCTGCTGCGTTTGGAAAAAAGAATTTGAAGTTTGCAAAAGCGGCCAAGAGCAGAAAGGTGGGATCTGACGACGACGAAGAGGACGACGACGACCAGGAAGGAAACCAAGACATTAAGAAAGCACAGCTACTGTGGGACCAGTTGGATGAGCTCGACAAGCAAAAACTGGAACACGCGTACACTAGCTTCCAAGCCAGGAAAGATGCTGCTGCGAAGGCTGCTCTGGGTGGTGTGTCCCTTGCCTCTTCGTCCTCTTCGTCCTCTTCTTCTTCGTCCTCTTCGTCCTTTTCGGCCTCTTCGTCAGATTTGAAGTGCGACTTGAACACAATGAGGTTTCCTTTTGATATCAAATATCCTGACGACGAGGACGACGAGGAAGCAAGCTACGTGACAGAAACTGTTTCTGTTCTTTCGATTCACCATCCGGACATCTATATTCTTTCATCTACCAAATCCTTGAAGAACACTTTGTTCCACTTCACTTCGAAGTACTTGGGTATTGGAGGCCCCCAGATTAAATCATTTCTTGAGTATGTGAAAGAGGACTCGGAATCGAGAACTTTCAAATTACGATTCAAGTACGCCAATCTAAACGCACCGTGGGGCTGGAAACTGGCTACCTGGGACCATCGTGGTTGGGACAACATGGACTATCTCTGCGCTCTGCGGCAACTTGTTGGTACGTAAATTTCGTGGTGTTATACCGTTTTTTTCAACAAGATTGTTTTGAAAAAATACTCGGTAATGATTGTTTTGGATGTTCTGTAGATCTTGCACTACCTGACATGAACGAATATCATGGCAAAGAAGAAAACAACTCGTTCTTTGTCGGAGTTCATGTTCCCCTGTGCGACATGGGAACCGTTTTGGATGCTGCCGATCGTGCGGGCTTCTACAACTCCTTGCTCATCACTGTCGTGGATACTCGCTGGAAGCCAACCTTGAGGGTGTCCCACGACATTTCTCGGGTACCAAACAGAGATAGTTTCTAATCATTAACAAGCATTTTTTCTAAATTGTTTTGTTGTGTATCAGGCTCTTGCCGTTGTGTTGTTGGCGTACGACAGCACCTTGAACAATTTTGTGGATATGGGCCAGGCCAAGGTCAAGCCTTTTATGCCCGAGGCCCTGAACGAGCTAGCAAGGAGTTCAGAACTACACTCGGAAAGATCATTCCCAGAGAATTTCAGGAATCGGGAACGTATTCCATGTCAAGCACGAGACCAAGAAGTATCAGTACGCTAAAGTGACGGGAATCGGGTCCACAGTTTACAAACTGTCAACCCGGCGTCCGAGCACATCCAGTTGGACAGAGGTTATTCTATACTTTGTTGACTGATGTATTTGACTCATTTCAAATGTTTTGATATGTAGCTCTCATCCGGATGTTCGGGGGTGACAGAACCACGTATGCGGTGGTTGATGCGTGCTGTGGGTCCTGGACCGCAAGCCTGGCTGCTGTCTCGTTGGGATACTGCGCGCTTGCTTTCGATAACGATGTCAAGCAGAGGGCTGGGTTCAATGTTCGTCTCATGGAACAGACGAAAAAAATGGCTCACACCATTAGCAAAGCTGAGCAATTCAAAGACAAGGATGGGGACATCCAACCAGTTCCCATCGGACGTATACCTTTCCACTTGGGCTCGATCAAGGAAATTTTGGCAACTGTGAAGCCGTTCTCATGGCCCGTCCAGGTACTTTGTCAACTCACGAAATTTCGATTTTGATTTTTTTTTTTTTTTTTTGTCTTTTTTTTAGCAGGCCATGACCACGACTGTGGGCGAAAAAGTTGAATTTCTCAAAACGTACTACGCTGACGATCTCGTCGAGATTAAGGAGCTGCAAAACCAAGTGGTGCTTCAGCGCAAGGCGCTGCAGAAAGAGGAAGATGTGTTGGCTGCTAAGACTGGAAAAGGGTTGAGTCCTTCCAAGAAGAAGAAGTAAGTCATAATTTGATGGTTTTGATGTACTATGATGTGCAATGCTTTTGAAATTCCGTAGGAAGCACTTTCCAAACCCGGACAATGTTTGGGAGTAGATTTTGAGGAATTGGTAAAGGATATCAAAGACAAAAAGGAGAGTTCAAAGCCTGTTGTTGCTTCACCAGCTCCTCTCAAGGACTCGAGCGATTCATCGTCGTCTTCGTCTTGAAGTTCTGAATCGTCCTCAGACTCGGATGATTCTGACAGTGAATCTCCAGGGAAGAAAGATTCTGAAAAAAAAGAGCAGACAAGGAAACAGAAGGGCAAAGAGGAACGTGAATCGATGCTCAACCAAAAAAAAAAAGGAGAAGGCTCGGAAAAAAGCGAAAAAGAAGAAGTCGGATGAGGCAGTGTCAGAACAAAGTCACAAGGGTCCTCCACCACCACCACCTGGTACAGGTGAAGAGTCATCTGGAGCAGGTCCAGGCTCGATGCCTGACAAGCAGGAGACATCGTCGTCGTCGTCGTCGTCGTCCTCGTCGTCCTCGTCGTCCTCGTCTTCCTCGTCCTCTTCGTCGTCCTCCTCTTCCTCTTCATCGTCATCATCCTCTTCGGCGTCGCTTTCGTCGTCGTCCTCTTCGTCGTCGTCCTCGTCGTCCTCGTCGTCCTCGTCCTCCGAGTCGTCGTTCTGGGTGTCTCTGGGTGTCATTGATGCCGCATCTTTTCTCAAGGAGACAGAAGCAGAGCAGGAAGCCGCGGATCTGGATGATGTTGTCCAGATGGAGAACTTGATGGCGGTCAGACGAAATGTGACACGATCTCAAGGTAGAGCAGAATATAGCCTAGCATTTAGTACATGTTTTGGAAGGAGGTGGTTTTTTGTGGAGAATCTATTTCAAAATCCTGTTTTGCGAGCACCAAAAGTACCTCTGGATCCAATCACGCTTGCTGCTCTAGAATCAAAGGTTCAAGCCACGATGGATGATGACACGGAAATTAACACGGGGTCCCGTCCGCCAAATCGTCAAGGTAATAATAAGTAGGGTCCGGTTTGATCGGTTGTACTGAACTATTCTGTGTTGCAGAAGCTCCTCAAAAAAAACAAGGTAAAGGAATCAAGAGACTATGGATAAGTGGATGAGAAAGTGTCCAAGTTATTTTAGCTCTGCTCACGAAGATGTTCTGTCCTCTTCCGATATTTTGAAGGACAACGTAGATAAGCGTCGAGTTACACGTTCTGGTCAATCATCTCCCGACAAGCGGCCAGCCAGCTTGGCTGCCAAAGAATTGCTTGACAATCTGTAAGCGCGCACACTGCCTTCATTTTTGATTCGAGCCACTTCGGTTCATACCTGCTGACATTTCGCAGATGTTTAAAGCTTGTTCTATTCGAAGTTTTTAATTATTAAAATTTGGGACAAATTTCTGCGAAATTGCTGATACAGACTTTTTAATAATCTAATATAGATTGTTGCCGGTTTTGAACAAGGAGTGTGCAAATGGTACGGCTGTCATAGTTGACTAAGCTGTAATGTCAGAATGTTTCAAACTGAGGTGTCTTTCTATTGTTACTAAGTCAACGTAAATTAAAACGTATTGTTTGGTAATAATTGGCCCTCTTTTTTTCTGTTTTTTTCTTTTTTTTTTCTAGTGTGTCATGATTGCTGGACAATTTAAGTTATCTTATCTGTTTTTTGTTTGATATTGAGAAGTCTTCTCTGTATGAATTGTGATAAGGTTCTTTTTTCTTATTTTCTGTATGCATGGTTTTTGGTGTGCTGTGTTAGACTTTTTTTCCTCGAAACCGCACTGCTCTTTTCAAAAGTATTTTTGTTTTTAAGATTTTTTCCAATTTTTTATTGGATAACAGGTATTATTATTTGTAACATTTTGGTAACGAGAGGATGCACTGTTTAACATTGATAAGCAACTTTTGGCAAAATCCCACCCAAACAAGTCTTGAGATCGAGTAGAAGTGTCTTGAAAGCTTTGCAAACTCTCGTTGTGTAGGATTAGCTTCCGATTTCAGAAGGTAGGCGTCCCAGACAGCAATTGTGAATATGTGAGTATGTCCATGTCATGGACATGAGTTACGATAGGAGTAACTTCGAAGCAAGAAACTTGCAACAGAAAATTATTTGGAACATCTGCCCTTAGAATATGTGCTGATCTGCACCCAGCTTTGTATGCGCAACTGAGACAGGTTTGACATCATTACCAGGTATTTTTTTGGTTTTGGGTCTGTTCAGTGAGGTAAGGCAAAGGACAGAAGATCGGTTGTTATGTTGAATTTGTGTGTATCATCCTCGTCAACAAGTTAGTACTACCGCCTGTTGGATATAGATGCAGCTTCGAACAGGATTTCTACCTTGGTTAATTTGTGCGCAACCGGAAGTAACTGCACACACCTGCATGTGCAGTGGTTAATAATCTACTTCAGGTAGGGTCTGTCTTGACAGAATATTCACCACCATCGCTTTGCATTACCTTATACAAATTTACCAACCCTCCCCTTACCTATGGGTAGCGATTCCAGGAATCAAAATAGCGATTCTTATCAGTTTGTTGTGATGATGTATCGCGTCACACAACCTGAAAAAATCTGAGTAGACCCTACTCTGACTTTATTTCTGTGATGACTGCTACAATTTCGTTGCTGCTTTTGATGTGATTATGAAATCTCAGGAAGCCAAAGAGGAAACCAGGCTCCAACAAGAAAGAGCTTTGGAAATCATGCAACAAGAAGCTTTGAAAAATCAACTGGTCGCGAAAGGCTTCGAATTGCTCGACATGGAAGAGCGCTCTTTGGAGATAAAAAGCGAAAATTTGGTTGGCGTGAAGGAAATTTTTTTTCCCCGCATGCAGCGCGCGCCAAATCAGTGGCAAATTCGCCCCTTTTTCGCTGCTCACGCCATGTCATTGTCTACCAAGTTGGCTGAGAATCGTTTCCCAGACTTGCCTGAACCATACCTTGTTCCAGTCAAGCTCACCGAACAAGACAAGAAAAATGTGAGGCTTTTGACAGAGAATTACATCCACCCTTTCTGGAATGACACCAGGAACTGTGACCAATTCACCAGCAAGGAGCAGTTCGAAGCTGAGGCTCCCGGACTTTATGGTGAGTGCAAGGTGAATCCAAACACCGAAATGGAATGGCCACCTACTGGATTCAACCAGCAATTTCCCAGCAACAAGCACCAGGACATCTACTACCTTGTTATCGGTGGGAACCATGGTGTTGCCGCAGTCAAGATGTATCTGGAGAACTATGGAAAAGGTGTATGGCATCCAAACTTACTGTTTCGCGCCAGCAAGCTTTATATCAACTTAGCGTCGGATGAGAGGGCGAGGGCCGTGGGAAAATGAAATCTGATTCTCAGAAAAACGTCACGAGTCTGGTAAACCGACGTATTTTCAAAGGTCACACCATTTCATTATTTCAAACACAAAAAGTCGGAGGAGTGTCTACTCCGACTTTTTTTGTTAACACGTAATGTCGTAGTAGACCCTACTCCGACTTTTTTGCTGTGAACAAATTTAGACTTATTGATTTTGTTTGCATCATGATATTGGTCCTTCAAGACCGTATCACAGAAAAAAAGTCAGAGTAGGGTCTACTCCTACATTATTAATATGTTTTTGTGTTCCCGGCCGAGATCAGTTTTTTTTTCCTATTGTAGGAGTAGACCCTATTATTAATACTACTGACTGAATCAATACTATTCAATACTATTCAATATTATGCTTCAATATTATTCAATATTATTCAATTAGTGTTATTCAATATTATTCAATGATGATATTATTCAATATTATTCAATATTATTCAATATTATTCAATATTATTCAATATTATTCAATATTATTCAATATTATTATATTCAGCATTATTTAACGTTAAAAGGACCCGATGTTTGAGCGCGTCGTCGTTGTTGCTGGGATTTCACGATAAATGGCTTTTGCTGCGCAAGCTTGCAAAAACTTCATTTCACAGCATACCATACATTCCATGAGCTCTCGCCCCTCTCTCCTAGGTCTTATGTGTTTCAGCACAAAGACCTAGATTGTGCATGAGATTGTGCATGGAATATGCGTGATTGTGCATGAGATGAGAAGCGTTAGATGTAAAATTGTGTGAGATGTGTATGGGTGTAAATTATTTCTCATCCGCCACTCACCACTACCACACCCAAGCGAAAAGCATAATGTAAATGGGTGGGTGGGTGGAATTCTTGTAATGCCTTAAAAACGAAACTAGAAGCACTTTTGTGCAAAACAAAAAATGCAAATCTGAGAGTGGTAAGGTTGTCTTACTAATCTCCAAATTTTCTCGCGGGAACAAACGTTCCCGCTCCATTTATAGCGGGAACAAAAATAATCAAGTCTACTCAAGAGTCTCTCTCACGGCCCACTCTGCCTGATATGGAGCATTTAGATATTTGTGAAATGACGCTTTTGCTGCGCAAGCTTGCAAAAACTTCATTTCACAGCATACCATACATTGCATGAGCTCTCTCCCCTCTCTCCTAGGTCCCGAAAAGACCTCTGGAGAAAAAAATTGGTAAATGCCACTTTACCCTGGCAAAATGCCGTAAAATTGCCTATAATCCCTCAAAGGTTGCCTTTTTGACCCAACTAAAAATAAAAGGCGACTGGAAAAAGAAAATGAAGAAAGACTTCATCAGTCTGTTTATTGCCGATTAACGTTGTTTTGACCTGTGCGCTGGTATTATCCTTGATACACCCTTTCTGTTGATGATATGATCCCAAAATGTTAGTAATCAAGCTTTTCTGCATCTGTAATTCCTCGAACGAGAACGGCGACTACCAACGTTCAGAATTCTGACCCATTTACTATCGTTGTTGTGCTTGCATTCTGCGCGTTCACATAGTTTGTGGTTTGTTCTGTATGTGTATATCTGTTTGTGTATGCTTGCATCCTTGCTATCTTCGAGATTGTTTTTGTTGGTGAGTTTTTATGTTCTACTAGATGTGTCTGATATAAATGTTTTGTATGACTATTCCCGTAATTAGTGATGTAAGTGGTTATATTGCGTTTGAAATCGATGAGAGTATAGGTGGTATCGTTTTAGTTATGAAGGACGTGTTGTATTTGCATGGTAAGTTATCGATTTTAAATTTGGTGTATATAAGTTCTTAAATATTTTGGGTGGTTATTGTGTCGTTTTTGTCTGGCGCTGTTCAGATATGTTTTTGGCGTGTTAGATCTCTTACTAGACTCTGAGACCGTCGTGTTTAACATGTCAGCATATCCTGGACTCAATTTCTGTATGATTGCTCTGTTCTCTGCATGACTTACGTTTGCATGTCTATATCACTATAAAATGTTGGAGGAAATATATTGTTATGTGGCCGATATTAATTGCTATTAAGCGGACTTATTGGTGTAGTAATGTCATTACGTGACATGAATTTAACGCCATATATCTTAGTCAAATGTGTCTTTCTCCTGGACTAAAATAACAAATTTGTATCTGAATTTTTTACATTAAATTGTATTCCAGTACAGTATGGAAATCGATTTCATAAACGGACTTCCAGCACTTAACTTGTGAACCATAGCAGATACTATCGTCAAACAGTTGTGTAGGCTGTAAAAGAATGTATTTAATTTGAGAACAAGGAAGTACCTAGGTAATTTTAACTCCTGCCTGCAGAACGCTCGTAATGGCCAGTTTGTTTTCTAAACTGACGTCGCGCACGTATTTGAACACACATGTACCTTTGTCCGACCACAATCCTTGCCTCCTGATTGCGTATATTTTCATCCCAACCTTGCCGCTTCGGTGGTTGAACCAATTCTATTGGAATGTGATGCATATATAACTGGATCTAATCCTATGCGTGCCACTTGCTCTTTCAGAATGCTGGATGGTGTTTTGCTGTTTAAATGCTCCAGACTGTTTCGCTCGATTTTGAAGAAAAGAGGCGAACTATCTGTGAATGAACCTCGAAATAATTCTTTCATGGACTGCAAGTATGCCCGAACCCATTTGACAGCGCAGAATATTTCTGTGCCTTGTCCGACGTACACCAGCTTCTCACCCTTGTCGTTCTTGAGGTGCCTCAGGCGGAGTACCATGTATTCGCATGGGATGTTGTTTATTGCAGTCGTGTGGAACCATATATCCTCCACCTTAAGTGCAGTGACATTGCCCACTCTTGTCATAGAGATCCATTGCAACAAGATCATGGTGCTGTTTCTGCTATCTCTCCAATCTTTGAGGGGTAGCTGGAGTATCTTGAGTAGGTCGTCCCTCAACAGTGGATATTTGCCTTCCTTGCCCGGCGGGGCTTCTGCCACTGCTCTTTCCTTTGCCATTTGCACCAATGGGGTATCGGTGGGGTCACAATAAGGAAGTAGTACATACTGCGCCTTAATAGCGGCGAAGTGCCCTTTGATTGTACTCTCAGCGTATCCACTTTCACACATGTGTCTCAAGTAGTGAGCGACCGTCTCCGCTGTGGCCGGGAAATAGATTCGGTTGTGTGCAATGCACCAACTGACAAATTGCTTGCGTGATGCTGCGTATGCATCCATTGTTGACTGTCTTTTCTTGCCTTGGCTGGCCCATATTGCTATGTCAGCGTCATTAAGTACGACGTGGCCTATAATAATACAAAAAGATTTAATGAGCAAAATCAAACAGAACTGCAAGCATGTGCCACTGAGGTCTATGTATATGGAGCGGATGTGTGTGCCATGTTGGTGCTAGCGTGTACGCTGCGGGTGGTAATGAGAATGAATCCTGCGCGTGTTCTATCACTTGTGGCCACCAAGGTCGTCCCCGCCATTGGGGTATCACAAACGCAATTCGCTTGCGTTCTTTCAGTGCGAGAAGGATTGACTGTCCTATTTGCCCAAAGTTCGGTGCCCACACGTCTTTGGTCGTCATTTTGCCATCGGTGGGTGATTGTTTTTATAATGTCTGGGTGAACAGTCAAGTTAGTCAAGCCGGCAGTGAGTGCCTTTGAGTTTGCATCTGCCCTTGTGTTGAGCGATCGCTCCACCCATCCCCAGAGTTTGTTTTTGATGTTGAGCTGGTGCGTGTACACATCGTCAATGTTTTTGCACAGTTGCGTGAGGTGTGCGCATTTTGTTGAGCCGCCTTTCTGTAAGTCTATCACAGCGTTAGCTGAGTCGAAGACAGTGAGCACTGTGTTGCGGTTGCTCAAGATGTGCTTAAAGTGTAGCGGAACCACTGTGGCCGCCCAGAGCTCTCTGTGAGTAGAAGAGGTGCCGATACATTCGGTGGGCAATGGTATGGTCACGTCCATGTTTAGTACATGGCCGCCCACTGCAAATTCCCCCGCGTCGAGCCTCAACTCGATGTCCGTCCGTGCCTGGAAAATAGCTCGTTTGCACTTCAGTGTGTTTCGCAAAGTGTGAAGCCAGTATTGGAGTTCTTCACTGAGCTCCGACCCTGGTGGGGTGCAAACGGTTTCCCGTTCAATCCTCTTGCATTTTGTGACTGTCGCCAGCGTGACTCGCGTGAATAGCATTGCGTTCTGCAAAGCTAACTTTAACGCGATGATCGAAGCCGCTGTTGAGTGTAGCTGTTTGACCGATGCCCCATGAGCCGAGTGAACGTCGCTGAGTAGCTGGAGGGTTGAACGCAGTAGCCTCAACCTTTTTTCCTCCGGTACCCCGATCCAGCCTTCTTTGCTGTTAATGATGTAGCCCAAGTACTGTACTTCATGTGCTGGCTCCCAACACGTCTTCTCTGAGAGGGGAGGCCCAGGAGGCTGAAGAGTGCTTTCACGAACGCAGGTATGCCATCGTGTGTCCGGGCAAGTTTGATTCCGAACAAGAAATCGTCGGCGTATTGCATACATAGTATGTTCAGGGCTCGGATCAGTCGCACCACTGCGCGCATTGTCTTTCCAAACCAAAACGGTGCAGTGCAGAAGCCGTTGAGCAATGTAGTGTTTTGATAAGTCTTGCCGTTGTGTCGGAATGCTGAGTAAGGTCTGCTTTGTCGTGATAGAGGAATCGAGTAGAATGCCCGTTTGAGGTCCACCACAAATAGCTTCGTGCCCGCGTCACCATCCAATACCAGTTGTAGGTCCTTTTCTAATGTCTCCATGGTGAAGGGAGCCTTTGCTTGAAACGAGTTACTAAAGCGCTTGTCGGTGCAGAGCTTCGTTTTCTTAATTCTTGCTGGATCCGCGAGCACTGTAGTGGTTCAATCATGATGCATTCCTCTTCACTAACAAAATCATATCTGATTCCTCTTCCTATTTCGCGTTTGATCATATCGTTGATCTGTTCACTAACGAAATCTATATGCTCGAAATAGGAAGGATGGTTGGTGAAGTCTGTAGCTGGCGGTGTGAGTTCGAATGTCAGCTCAACCCCGTATGCTAGCCACGATAGGACTACGGGGTCTGTCCCAATCGCTTTCCAATATCTTAACTTTGCTTTGATAGCATGTGCAGGGTCAGTGGAATCAGCCCACGGGTTGCTGCGGTTGAGTGTTTCCCCCATTGTCATTAGCCGGTCGTGTGCTTCCTCCAAGGTGCAAGATGCGTAAATTTGAACGTCGATAGTAGGTGATCGAAGAAGTTCCGTCACATATGGAATTTCTACTTGCGGTATCGTCTGTTGCGATGGGCAGAAGTATGCAAGATGTCCGGTCTTTTTGCACCATACGCACTGCATGGTCCATGCGTATTCTTTGAACACTTTTGATTTCGGCGCTGATTTTGGTAAAAAGTCTGAAATCTTGCCGACCAATTTCGGGTGTGAGTATCTGCCAGTCACAGTAAGAGATAATCGTTTTTAATATTTAGTGATGGCCGAGTCGGTATTTCAATAAGCAAACGTAATATTTTATTAAACTGCTGCCTGTCCGGCGCATTGTTACGTTCCTATTTGGCGTGTTGCAGTCGTTCTTTTGACTAGTCACTTTAAACCGGTGGCGTGTTGCCGTGCGAGTCTGACTTTATGAAGTGTTCAGAAATGCATCTCAAAGTAAGGATAATATATATATTTAATGCGTATGCACTGCTTTTTCTGTTGCATGATGCATGGGCGTCAAGCTCGACTACATACGCAACTACTGCTCGTGCGGATGTGCGATGTGTATGTGTGTTTGTGAGCCGCAGTGTGCTTGAATGTTCAGTTAGTAGTACGCTGCGGGCGCAGATTGGGGTTCAGGGTCCAGCAGTGTTCTGCGGTGTGTCCGCGCTTGTGACAGTGGGTGCAAGATGCATGTGTGCGCGCGCTAGTGGGTATGTATGGTGGTGGCACTGCTGGGGTGACTGTTATGTACCCCGTCGGGTTTTGTGGTTGCGGTGCAGGGATCGCGTATTGCATGTGCGGCTGCTGCCCGTTTGATGGTACTGTGTATCCCGGGACGCCTGCCCACGCCAACGTTGGTGTAGTCACGTTGCTTTGAAGTGCTGCGATGTTGTTAGTATTCACGCCGGGAGCAGTGCTTCTCTGTGGGCAGTCCTTCGCCCAGTGCTGTGGAGAGTAGCAGATACGGCACAGCCCCTTGCTGTGGCTGCCATATGGGTTTGCGGTGCTCTTCGAAGTATGTGCCCGGATGGGCTCACAGTAGGCTGCAACGTCACCCGCGATTCGCAGTCGCTTGGCTGCTTGTATGAATTTTTGTTCTGCCTTCCGCTGATAGAGGTGTCGGTCCGCCCATATCCATGGCCAGAGTAGCCAGCGCAGTTGCCATTGCGATGCATCAGCCAGCCGCTCTTGCTCGCTCTTGTAGTCCTTGCTCTCCAGTATCGCCATGATGATCTTCCCTCCCTGAAAGTAGTGTCGATGTACAGGCTTCTCTATGAGCTTCGCGTCCCGTTGCCCAGTCTCCTGCTTGGCTTGGAAGATCATTGCGTTGACTTGTTCAGATAGCCGGTTCGTTTGATCGGCGAAGGTAGAGTTGATTCCGGCCTGCAGTAGCTTCACCATCTGCCCTAAGTCTGCGTTTGTAAGTGTGCGTGCTGTGGAGGTGAGTGCTGTGGAGGTGAGTGCAGTGGGATCAGTGGGAGCGGTGTTGGCGCAGCCCCCGAGAAACAAGGCTGCTCGTTGTAGTGCATCTTGCTGTCGTTGCAGTGTCGGTGCCCCATGGCCAGATCCGCCAGTGAGTTATGATGGTGATGATGGTGGCGATGCGTGGGTGGTACCAGTGTTGTTGTTGCTGCTGCTGCTGCTAGCTGCGCTTCCGAGCGGTTTATCATGGCCGGCGCCTGTCGCTAGCGCTGGGATGCCGGTAGGGTTGCTTATAGTTGCCGCGCTTCCAAGTCCACTCGGATTGCACCCAGCCGCGTCGTGGTTGCCTCCCCATTGGTAGTCGTCGCAGTCGTCTCTAGCCTCCTCGTCTGCACGCATCTTCTTTGCAGATGGCTTCTTGATTCGCTTTGGCTTCTCGTTTGACATCGATTCTTGTAATGCCTTAAAAACGAAACTAGAAGCACTTTTGTGCAAAACAAAAAATGCAAATCTGAGAGTGGTAAGGTTGTCTTACTAATCTTCAAATTTTCTCGCGGGAACGTTTGTTCCCGCTCCTTTTATAGCAGGAACAAAAATAATCAAGTCTATTCAAGAGTCTGCCCACTCTGCCTGATATGGAGAAAAAAGGACAAGCAAACGGGGGTGTGATTCAAAGCATCCCACCCCCCTTTGCTTTTTAATTTTGCTATCGTTTGCCATTTTTGCCATATTCGTTCATATAAAAGAGATAACAGCATAAATCCCCATTTTTTACACGGGTAGTATAGGGTCGCACTTCGGGACACTTTTTCACGACACACTCAAAGGCAAAAGGGAAATGAGCCCGTGACCAAAACACGAAAACCTACAGATTTTCTCCCTGCCCAAAAAGTTGAATTTTGGTCAGGAGGAAAGAAGGCCAATTCGCTCCAAAACAATTTCCCGCTACATTCATCACTATCACTCATAAATCAAAAATTACTTTTTTCTTTTTGTGTCGTTTGGTTTCAATTAATATTTTACATTTATAAAAATAATATTACATATATATAAGATGCCAAACAACAGAAAACAAATCAAGTGTGCTAGCGATTTAAATAAGCTAGTCCTAGACAAATTCAAAGAGCTTAAATATGCTGGAGTTGTTCGTAGAGTTCATACATCAGAAGACATCAAAGATGTTAAGACTGATATATTGTATTATTCCGTAAAATGCGAACATAATGATTTCATAAAACATAATTCTACAATTTCATTACAATATAAGCAAGTAAGAGAAAATATCGTATCACATAAGCACATAACATTAGCATTGATAGAGAAACTAAAAGATAAACCGCAATTTCATTGTAATATTTGTTTTGATACTGCTGATGTTTTGAGAAGATGCTGTAAGTGTCAATATGCGACTTGTGTGCGTGTCATCTGGAAAATAATTTAGTGTGTCCAATATGTAAAAATGTGAGCTCACCTAATTTACATTTCATTCCTAGGTCTTCTATTTCTGAAAAAGATATAAAAAATAAAATTGCTTTTAATGTGCCATCTAAATGGATAAACCGAGATTTCTTAGATAGCGATAGTCCACATTTTGATTTAATATGTGATATACTACAAACATATATGAACAGATTGACTTTATCGTGTATGCGATATGGGTTATCGGCTGAAGAAATGGTATGTATTATTAAATAATTATTTACATTTATAAAAATAATATTACATATATATCGTGGTCGATCAGCGCCGCGGCCATGCGGTCCTGCCAGCGCTTGTTCACGGCCATAGGGATGTTGTCCACGAACCCGGTCTGGCGGATGTGGCGCGCCAGCCACGCCTGCACCTCGCCGACCCAGACCTCGTGCACGTGGCCCCCCGGCATGAGCGTGCCCAGCCTGTCCTGCAGCGTCGCCACCATCAGCAGGCGCAGCGGCTCGTTGCGCAGCTCCGTGGTGGCGGGCGCGAGCCGGATCAGCTCTTCCGCGCGGGCCCCCGCGTTCTTTTCCTCGTAGTACACGAAGGACCACTGGGCCTGGGGCCTGTGCTTGATGGGCTCGAAGTCCCTCCTAACGCTCGGCGCGCGCGGGGGCCCCGGGGCTAGTGCCGGTTTCGCCCGGCACAGGCCCGCCACGGGCAGCGCGTTGGCCGCCGACTGGTGCGAGGCTATCGTGTGCAGCCCCGCCCGGTCGGGCAGGGCGCACGCGGCCGCAGGCGCCGTCGTGACGCAGGCCAACACCCCCAGGCGCGCGACGAGCCTGGTCTGCCAGGCGGGGTGCGCCGTGAGCGCGTCGAAGCAACTCTTGACCACAGCATCGCAGTCGTAGTCCAGCACCACGAGCCTGGCGCCGTTGGGGCTGGCCAGGCAGAACTGTGCTAGCTGTTCGGCCAGCGCGCTGCTGTCTGCGCCGGTGACGACGAGGTCGAGCAGGCAGCCGGCCGCGTCGGCGGCGTTGGGCGGCGGGTGCGTCCACTGCACCCGTTGGCGGAAGGGCAGCAGAACCGGCCCCTGCAGCGACAGCGCACGCGCGCCGCCGCGCAGCAGCAGCAAGGGGGGAGAGTCCGCGCACAGGAGCCGGGCCCTGAGCTGCACGCCGCGCTTGTACCAGGACCGGTCCAGCACCGCGCCAGCCGGCGTCCCGGCCGGCACCGGGGGCGCACTGCCCGTTCCCGACCAGAACCGCTGCGCCGCGCCGTCCAGCCCGACCAGCAGCGAGCTGTCGTCCACGTCGTCGAGCTCGGTTGACGTTGGGCCGTGGCCGGCCGAGACAGACATCAGCGTGGCCGTCAGTGTGTACCAGAGGTTCAGGAAGCACGCGGTTTCTTCTTCTGTCTGGCAGCGGGCCCAGATCGGGCCCGGCGAGCCCATCAGTACGGTTTGGTACACGTTGCGGACCGCGCCCAGCTCCCAGGCCAGCGCGGGGAACGCGTCCGACAGCAGCTTCTCGCAGATGGCCAGGCCGCGCCCCGTGCCCTCCAGGCCGTGCGGCAGAACCGTACTGCTGGGCGGCAGCAGCACGTCGCAGGGCAGCATGACGCGGTAGTCGACGATGGGCTGCAACGACACCTCCTTGGCGCCCGGAACGACAGGCGCGCTCGGGTCCCACAGCAGCTGCAGTGAGTGCCGCGTGTTGTTTCTGCAGCAGACACCAACAGCCGTGCTGGCAGTTGGCGCCCGTCGCGACCCAGGCGAGCGGGAGCTCCAGGCGCAGCGCCGGGCCCACGGCAGAGCCCAGGTCGTGTTTCTGCCAGCAGACCAGCTCATCGTGGGACTCGGGGATTGTAAGCCGCCACAGTTCCGTTTCGCTCCCCCCGAGGCCGCGGCCTACGACCCAGATCTCGGGGGTATTTTTCGCTGGCCGGAGCCCGCTGATCTCGGTCAGGATGGCCGACGCCACGCGGGCCACCAGGAACATCGCCTCGGGCGGCGGGTGTTGCCAGCGGCCGGACACCGCGTCGCGCGCCGCGCCGAACGTCTTGATGTAGGCCGCGCTGGCCTTGGTACGCTGGTAGTTCACGAAGGTCTCGCTGGCCTGCTGGTACGACAGGGCTATCTGGTGGTACACGCCCTTCGTCTCTGGTTCCAGCAGGTGTTGCAAGCCCCCTCCCGCGCCGCGTTCCTTGGACAGCAACGCATCCTCGACCATCTTCCACGTAGACAAGGTCGACTGCTGTAATTCAGTCCCGTTGCGGGCGCGGTTCGCCAGTTGGATCTGCATGATCACCGTGAACCATGCGGGCGGCTGCTTGGAAGGCATCAATTGATTTTGTTTTCCCCTTCGACGGCCCCCCAAGACTAGCTAAGAGAGCCCTCTGGCGAGAGAGAGAGAGAGAGAGAGAGAGAGAGAGAGAGAGAGAGAGAGAGAGAGAGAGAGAGAGAGAGAGAGAGAGAGAGCACGGGGGCAAGCGCTAGAGATTTGCGAGCCGACAGTACCAAGAAAACCGCTGGAGCACTCCAAGTGAGGACAGCCAAGCAAAAAGCCCCCCCCCCCACTTTCCCCCCACCTTCGGCCCCCCCCCCCTTTTCTCACCTTTCCCCCACCTTCGACTCCCTCCCGTCCTTTGCTCCCGTTGCCAAGGTTTGCGAAATTTGCTTTTTTTTCCCTCCCGTCTTTCTTCTAATGCCCTCCTTTCCCCTTCCCTATTTCTTTCCCCCCCTTCAAAAGAAGAGTTCAGTCTTTCTTTTTACCGGCAAGCAAAAGAAAAGAAAAAAAAGATCTCTTGTCCTGCCCCACGTGTTTGTGGCAGCAGACTACGCCGATGGCCAGCACCACAGCGCGCCCCGGGCTCGTGGAACACCGTAACCAGATAGAGCAACTAGCACGCCGGCTGGCAGAAGAGCTACGAAAGCTTGAAGACAGCACTCGTGAACACAAACTTTTACTCAGTGATGTACAGAGGTTCTTGCAAGGCCCTCCGCCAGCGCCGGTCAGCTCGGACGACGATGCCTGGGAGGACAGGTGCTGGCGAAGAAGAAAGAGGCGGTCACCTTCTGCCGACGAAAAGAGCCCTCCGTTTGTGCCGGTAAGCCCGCCGACGGTAGTAGCCCCCGCGCCCCCTCCTGCTCCTCCTCCTGCCGCCACAGCAGCGCCCGCGGGACGGTGGCGGAGGCCCCGGCGGTCTAACAGGCGGTCCTCGGACCGCCGGGGCGGGCGCCGCCACAGCCCGGCCGGCCGGCAGGGCAGTTCTCGCCGCGTGGCTCGTTACCCCAGACCTTTCTGCGATTATGACCGGCCGCGCCCCGAGTGGCACGCCTAATCAGCCGTACTAGTGGCTCCGCTCTTATGCTGTGGCCTTTTTTTTTGTTTTTAAAAGAAAAATGTCTTTCACTCATGTTGCTAACGGTCTCCCGTGGTTTGCACTAACGAAGAAGCAAGTCTGGCCAGCGCCTCCCGCATCTCCTCGGCTATCCCGTCGCGCTGGATCTCGCACAGTGCCAGCCTGGCTTTGAACACCAACGCCCGTGCGTTTGCCTTGGTTACGCTAGGCTCCTGCAAGCAGCTAGCGAGGCTCAGCAGCCGGTGACAAAGGGTGATTAGGCCCCGTAAGGAGTCGAGGCCCTGCCGGATCTGCGCTGACTTGCGGATAACACTGGCCTGTCCTTCTGGTGTGGCCAAACTTTCGGTAATAGCCAAGCAAAGCTTGCTGAGTTCTTCTGTCAGGCTCGGGCTCTCGACCACGGGCGCTCCTTGCGCACCGTTGGAGACCTCCTTGGCGTTCGCCTGAAAGGAGGGTTGCTGCTCGGGTGGGGGGGGGGGGGGGGGCTCTGATGGCGCCTCTTTTTGCGGCGGCCCGTCTCTTTGAGTCTGGAATCGTGGTCGGCCTCCGACATCAGCGCTTTCTTTTTTTTTTCCTTCTTGTGCTGCAAAATCCCAGCCCGTGAAATTTATGCCCGCCCGTCTCGCTGCCTCCCTTCCCGTCCGTCTTTTTGTGCGAGTTCGGCTGCTCCCCCCCCCCCCCCCCCGAGTGGGGAGGGGAAGTCTTTTTTTTTGGTTTGGATTTTGGTTGGGGGAGGGCGCTCGAGGGGGGGGGGGGAGTGCGAAGAAGGGAAGGTCTTGGTTTTTTAAAAGAGAGAGAGAGAGAGAGAGAAAGTGGAGGGAGGGAGGCGGTTTTGGAAATTTAAAATCTATCTCCCCCCCCCCCCCGACAAGCCTCTTCCCGCCTTTTTCCCTGCCCCAGCCACCCAAAAAAAGGCCGGATGGAGACCGTGTGTGCGTGGCACTGGAACCCGTCTCCGCAGCCAGGCAACCAGGCCTTCGTCACACACCTCCGGGCGGCGCTGGAGCGCAACGACTGGGCCGCGACGTCCCGCCGCAACACAACCCCGCGCGCGAATGCGGACTCGTGCCGCACGCAGCTGGGCGTCGTCTCATCACTAAACACCGCGTTGGACGGAGTGCTCGGTGAGTTACTCTCGACCCCGCGCCAGGCCGTGCTGGCGGTGGGGCCCGAGAGCGCCTTGGTCGCGGAGGACCTCGTGCGCGCCACGCCACCCGTGCTGCTCATCACGCTGGAAAAACAACCCCCGCGCCTCTGGTCCAGGTTCGAGCAGTGCCACCACCTCCACCACTGCGCGGACGCCCGAACAGCGCTCGAGCAACGCCGGCTGGCCTGCAACCTGGCGTGGGTCGATGCGTGCGGTCCCGAAGGCGGGGGGCCCGCGCTGGCGCGCGGCGTCCGCGCCGCCCTGGGCTTGCTGCAGAACAGCCGGGCGGTCCTGGTCTGCCGGTTCACTGGCGTTTGCGCGCTAGAGACACAGCTGCTGCTGGCCGCGGCGGCCCTGTGCTTCGCCGAATGGGTGGTGGTCAGGCCGCTAGTGTGCCCTAACAGTGACAATGCCTACCTGGTGGCGCGGGGGTTGCGCCGCGAGGCCGTGCCACTGACGTTAGGGGCGCTGGATCGCTACCTCCAGTCGCCGAGCGCCACGTTGCTGCTCGACGCCCTCCCGCTCACCGCCGTGTGGCTCTTCAGGGAAGACCTCGCCACCTACGTCTCTGCCATAGGTGACCCCGCACCCGCACAGTGGCCGTGCCGGTTGCTGAACGTGGCACTGGAGCGCTACCAGCGCCCGCCGCCCGACCCGCTCGAACAACTGACTGCACAGGCGCTGGCCGACCCGGGCTTCTGGTGCAGGCTCACGGTTCTTGGCTGGCAGGCGCTGTGCGGGCAAGCGCGGGGTGCGCCGCGCAACCTCGGCGTGTGCAGGTGGCTCAGCGACTACCTGTCCTCGATTGGCCGGACCGGTAACGTGACCTTGGCACTGCCCGGGGCGTCCGGCCGCGCCGGTTTGGTCTGGGCCGCGGGTGACGGGTCGTACTGGCTGCCGGCCGACAAGTTGCGGTCGGATGTATGGCCCGCCGCGGTTGACCCCGATCCCGACAACAAGGGCCCGTGGCTCAGGCGGTTGCTGGCCGAACTGCCCGCCCGTGACAGGCTGCTAGAGGCGTTGTGCCACGGTTCCCAGCCGCTGCGCTGTCTGCTGCCCGCCGGCGCCATGCTCGTAGTGTGGCGTGCGGGTGCCAGCCTCTGGGTGCTCGACGTGCTGCATTGGCCGCTGGCGCCGGCCCGGCTGCAACAGGCCCCGCACGCCCGGCGCCTAGAGTTCATGGCCGAGGTTCTGCCGGTCCTGGCGCAGCCGGGCGCGCTGCAAGTGGCCACCGGTCACGGACCGTTCAAACTCTCGCTGCCCCTGCGCGCCGGCGCCGTGACGAGGGCACAAGAGTGGTGCCCCGCCGACGAACGTCCGTTACTTCCCGGGCCCTTTCCTTTGTTTTGTACTCGTTGATTAGAGGACGATGGGGAGGAACGGGGAAGGGGAGATTTTGCAGGAGTCAGTTCCGATCGCTTTTTGTGTGTGTGTGTTTCGGGCGCTTTCGGCCCTCTCCCGTCTTGTTAAAAATATTTCTTGTTTCTTTTCTTCGTTTTGTGTTTAGCAAGTAAATAGAAAATCTGAGGAGCAAAGATAAAAAATGGCAGAGACGCCCAGCAAGAAAGCGGACCAAAAAAAACACGGACCGAACGAGCTATGTACATATTGCCTTGACTGCCGGGCCGATAAGCGGCAGGAGCTCGCACCTTGCCGCGGCGGCGGGCACCACGGCTTGCAGAAGCGATTCGGGAAGCGAACCGTTGTCTGCCTCTACCCAACGGCACAGAGCCAACTAAGCAAAGGGGAAATAAGCTTGCTGTGCCAAAGCTTACAGAACGCAGAGAACGGCTTCGAGGTAGTGGCCGTGGCCTGTCTGTGGCCGGTCGACGAGTCTAAAATTGTTGAGCAGGCGGCCCACCGACTCTTTCACTACGCCGAGATGTATGTTCAGCAGTCTACGGATAGTGTGCTGGCCAAGTACCTCGTGCTTAGCACTATACTCTACAATCTGCAACGGGGCTGTCCGGACCATGGTGGTACGCTGTTTCTGAGGCCAAGAGTTTGGTCCGAGAGCTTGACAACCTGCTCTGGGCTGGGCTAGAGAAAGACTTGCAAGCTGGCTTTAGTTTAAATCCGAGTGGAAAACTTGCGCCTGATGCGCAGGAAGTGTTCAACACACAGCAAAACCTGTGGCGCTATGGCCGCCACAGCCTGCATCCAGGATACGTGTCGAAATTTTCCCGGCGGTCTGCTGCTCTAAAGCAACAGACAGGTGAAGAGGTTATCATGTGGGCAAGTTATAATGCAAATGACGACAAGCCTCCCGATTCCGAATCCAAAGAGGACAGGCAGATATTTGGTTTGCTCACATTGCTGCCTATTCTGCCGGTACTGCCCTGTTTCACAGTGACGGAGGTTAATGTCGAAACAGATTCCGCACACGGCTGGCAGGGCTTTCTAGACCAGTGCCTCGAGAGATACCCCAAGTTGACCAACATGGAGCTGCAAAGTCCCAAACCTTTGATTCAGCCAGAAAGACATTTGGAAATCTGCCGCGCTTTTCCTCGCGGTGTGCTAACAAACGTTACGCTGGATCTGCCAGGGTTGGAGAAATCGTCGTGGTCCTGGCCGCCAGGTGTGCTCACGCCATGCCTCACGATCAAGGATACAACGTGTTTGTCCCAGATCACGCTGTGCCCCCCGGCCAAGTGCCACCCCGAGACGGTGTGCACTATCCAACTAACAGAATTTGCTGGTGGTCAACATTTTTACGCAATGTGCGTGGTCTCCGAGGGCTCGGCCGCGGGCTGCCTGTCGTCCACGTCGGCGCCGCAGGTCGCCCTGTACGCCCTGCGCCTGCTGTGGGCGTGCGCGCGCAGGAGCTGGAAGGCGCGCGGCCTCGTGTCGCTGTGCGGCGGCGGGGGCGAACTGGAGATCCAGACCGTACTGCGCAACAAGAGCCACGCGCGGCGTGTGCGCACGGAATTCGACGTGGCGCACATCAACAGCGGCCGCCCGTCGTGGTTCGAGTCCCTGCGCACCATCTGCTGCTACGACGAGCTGCCGGCCCTGCGCTTCAAGGGCACCGAGCGGCCCGTGGCCGCGCCGTCCGTGCCCACGGCGGTCCGCGGCACTAGCGTGCTCGGGCTGGAGACGGCGCAGCCGCTGGCGCTCGGCTGGAAGCTGCCACAAACAGTGGCAGTGTGGCCCCTGCAGCAGCAGCAGTTCGGCACCTTCGTGCTCTCGGACCCGGACGCGGTAGAGCTACTCAGGCTGGCCAGCCAGGCGTTCACCGAGCAGCCGGCGGCCGCCGCGCTGGACCAGAACACTGTCAAGTCGCGCTGGGGGCGGAACGAGCCCCCTGCGGCACATTCCATGGTCAACGCCCTCAAGGCCGCGTGGATGCTCTTGGCGCCTCTCAGCGTGCTCGACGTGTTGGTGGACCTGTACGCGCCCTGCGTGTGCACGATGTACGCGAACGCGCGCGAAAAAAACCTCTTGGACGAAAGGAACAGGCAGCGCGCGCTGCTGGACTGGCCAGACCGCGACAAGTCCTACGAGTCGCAATTGCTCATTTCCTGCTACTGCCAGACGGGCGCGGCCCTCGCGGAGATCTTGTGGCCGCGCGCTGCGTACGACCCCACCTCGTCCGCGGAGCTCTGGGACGGCAAGACCCGCCTGCTGGACACCACAACCATACGGGTCGGCAGCGCACAGGGGCCCGCGGGCCCCCCTTGCACGCCGCTGCCGCTCATCGACTACGTCCTGCACCGCGTGGGCTGTGGCACCAGACTGCTGGCCAGCGAGCACGGCCGGCAGCTGCTGCTGTTCAACGTGAACGCGAGGCCGGTGGCCAGCACGGCCGCCGGTGACCTGGCGTCCGACGTGGCCGTGTTCGGGACGCTGTCGGTCGTGCTGCCCACGGTGCCCGACCAGATCCCGGCTTCAGGCGCGGGATCGTCAGCAGGTTGACGCAGGGGCGGGTGTCGTCCCTGATTTGCACCGACTTCTCACTCACGGCGGAATGCATGCTGACGCAAGAGTGCAACAAGAAGCCACCGGCAGAGGCGGTGGTCGAGCTCGGCGCCTGCCTGCCGAACGAAAACGAATGCGAGTGGACGTTTGCGCCCGAGGACCTGCCCCTGCGCCTGAGGAGGTTCACGGGCGACGTGGTCAGGGTCCTGGACGAGTATAAGCTGCCGAAGCAGCGCGCCCCAGCGCAGCCCAAGCCCGCCCAGCGCCGCGGCAAGATGAAGCGGGAGCCTACGGACGAATGGAACTCCTTCTACGACGAAGACGACGAACAAGAAAGCTACGACAGCCCGATCAAGAGGCGGCGCGTCCAGATAAGCCGGCGCCCTGCCAAGCAGGCCAAGCCCGGCTACGGCGTGGTGGGGAGCAAGGGGCGGCCGCGGCCGGCCCAGAAGCCCGATGACTGGCGCTGTGCGGATTGGGACAATCCGGACGCGTCGTCGCACCAGTTAACGACGGCGAGGCAGCCTCATCATCGGTGGGGCGGCTCCGCTCCCGTGCGGTCTTGGTCGTCTTCTTTTGCTGCTACTGCTGCCTCTGCTGCTGCTGCTTCTTCTTCTTCTTCTGGCTGGAACCCGCCCGCCCAGGCCGCCAGCGGCTGGGCCCCGACAGCAGCGGCAACCCCACAGGCCGCCAGCGGCTGGGTGACGGCCCCGACAGCAGCGGCAGCCCCACAGGCCGCCAGCGGCTGGGTGACGGCAGAGCAGCCCTCAACAGCAGCCCCACAGGCCGCCGCCAGCGGCTGGGTGACGGCCCCGACAGCAGCGGCAGCCCCACAGGCCGCCGCCAGCGGCTGGGTGACGGCCGAGCAGCCCTCACCAGCAGCACCGCAGGCCGCCGCCGGTGGTTGGGGCCCGCACAGTCAATCCGACGGCGTGTCCGCACAGTCAAGCGCGCACATGACCAGAGCACCAGATCGTCGTGAGGACTTGCCGGCCAATGGCAGGAACGCTTCAGAGCACGACGATATTCTGCCACCACTAGATTCACCCGTTTTGCTATACAACGAGGGTCAGGGGTTTGAGGGCGCGGAATCTTCCGAGGAAAACCTGGCCATGGACAATCAACACAATGACTTTTATAATAACTTTTCTTAATAGTCAAGGCTGTTTTCTGTATTTAAAAAAAAGAGTGCGAGTCGGGGGGGGGGCGCGTGGAGAGGCTGAGACCCCACCCACAAACCTTTTCGAACTCGTTGTAAAAATCCCTCCCCCCATTTTCCTTGGCAGTTATGATTTTTTCTTGCTCGGTGTGGGGCTGGCCCGGCGTGAAAAGTGCGCAGATCGGTGGGGAAATGGGGGAGAGGGGGCAAAGAGTGCAAGTACTTAGGCCCCGCCCAAAAAAACGGGGGAGAAGGGAGGTCTAAAGGCCACAGACAGCATTTTCCAAGAAAAAAGGGGGCCCCCCCACGAAAAAGAAATTTCCTGAGTTCCCCTTCCATTTCCCTGAGTTCCCCTTCCATTTCCCTGCTCCCCCTTGCTTGCGATTGGCCGTGCAGGATGTTGGGCCGTACAGGGGGAGGTTTTGTGTTGGCGAAGATGGCCGCCCTGCGGCAGGAAGATATTTTCCCCGTGCAGGCCCGCCAGGCCACCCAGATCAGCCGCCGGGTCCTGCTGACACTAGAGAGGATGATCATGGAGCCCTGCGTGTTTGAGGCTCTCAACAAGATTAGAGAACAGATCCTGTCGGGCGGGATCTCGATCCTGACCCAGAGCGGTCACAAGCCACGCCATCCGGCGACCCGGGAATCAAGGGCTCACCTGTCCAAGCTGACGAGCCAGATCGTGCTCAGCATGTACAAGCAGGGCCTGTGCCTGCTGGCGCGCAGGAATCACTGCACGCTGGGCGAAGTCTTCGAATGTATGGACGCCTGCGACTTTGACATTTCGTTCATGGAACTCAGACACCGGCGGAAGTACTCTTGCTTCCACCGCCGCAGCTGGGGTAGGGCCCGCAGGGACGTGGTGGTAGTCGAGTTCCCGCCGTACCGGCCGAACCATACGGGCCTGCCCTGCAGCCCGATGTGCTCGCTGCTAGAAACGTACCTCATCCGCCGGCAGCTGGAAAACACCAGGCTGGCCTTCAGCCTAGACCACGTCGCGGATGGCGTTCTCCTGGCGCGCAAGCGCACGGGCAAAGTAGACAGGATCTTCGAGGAGGCCTACCTCAAGGGCAGCCTGCCCAACGGCCTAGGCAGCAAGCCACAACCTCCCGAGCCAAGGATCAGCGTGCCCCCCGCTCAATGGAAGGACAGGGACAATGTGCCGGAAGCGCCCAGCGACAGGGGCTTCCTGCCGGGCCTCGTGTTCCGGGCGGGCAAGCAGGACGCGGGGCAGTTGGCCGAGCTCGCCTTGTTGGAAGAGCTGCAGTCCGACAAGTTCTACGAGCTCGCGTTACAACCGGGACACACTACTGCCGTGGCGGGCGTGTGCGCGGCCAGGGACAACACGGCCCTGGTATACTCCCGCGAGGCCCTGCGCCCCGAACAAGAGATTTCGCACGAGCAGTGGTGCGCCCTGGTCGCGCGGGCCTTCTCGCTGCCCATCGGGCAGACCGACCGCCGCAATGCCTTCCAGTTCTACCGGAACAGCTTCCTGCACCAGACCGCGCTGTTCCGTGATTTCCTCAACGACCTGCTCGCCGACCTAGAGACCGCCAACCTGCGGGCGCGCGCCTCGCACTGGGGGCTGCGCACGGACGTGGACAAGCAGTTGCTCAAGTGCTGGTGGAAGGCGGAGGTCCTGGGCGCGCCCGACACGGGGTCCGTAGAGGAGCTGCTGCAACTCATCAAGCTCCAGAACACGCTCAGGCCCGACCTGACCCACGAGGCCGCAATCCTGCGCGCGCTCTACGAGAATTACATGCCGAGCACCGTCGCCGGCTCGCCCGAGCGTGCCAAGCGCGGTCCGCGCGCCAAGCGCGGCCGCCGGTGATTTTGTGCTCTGCCCTCCCGAGCCCCGGAAAGTTGGGTGTACCAGAAAGTTGGCGAGATTTTTTTAATGCTCGTGTGTTCTTTTCATGCCTGAATGTATTTAAAAAAACACCACCAAAACTTTGAGTTTCTGCACGCGACTGCCAGCTGAAAAATGCCCGGCCTCCTAGCAGATGTAGCGAGGGAAAAGGAAACCGGGGGGGAATGCGGCGGAGGTGATGTGCACGGAAGTTAAGTGTGCGGGCACGGGGAGGGCGGGAAACTGTCCCACGCGCGGCCGGTACGTGGGGAACGCGAACGGGGAGGAGGTGGGCGGGGGGGGGGGGGGGGGGGGCTTGGCAGGACCAACAAGAAACGGGGGAAAGAAGTTTGCAAAAAAATAGCAGTGTATTCTGTGTTAAGAACAACATTCGCCTTTTTTTTTGGGGGTGTCAAAAACACGCTCCTCTTGTTCGCTTCATGCCCGAGAGCGAAGCGGTCGTCGTCAAGGTCGCGGAGGCCTGTGACAATTCCACAGAAGCCCCAGACGCGCCTGCCAATGAGTTGTTATTAATCGAGATCGCCCAGATGCGCAAGCAAATCGACCAGCTGCAACAGACGACACTCACGGTCAGCAACCTGACGCCCGCGGAGCGCACGGGCTTCGTGCGCGAGGTCATGTGCTATACCGTGCTGCACCTGACGGCCACGTTGCTGCTCATGCTCGCGAGTACTCGCTGGGTGGATTGTCGCGGCTGGTACAACAACCACCCGTGGTTGGTAGGCGTGTTTCTAGCCGCGTGCGCCGTCCAGATAGCGCTGTTCTACTACGACTGCGTGCTGCACCTGGGCCTCCTAGCGCTGTTCCTGATCAGCGGCACCGTGGTGCTGGCAGACCTCGTGCTGCTGCGCGCCGACTCTACTATTGTGTTCGACACGTGCGCCGTGGTCGACACCTTCTGCGTCCTGTGTTTTTGCTGGTGCCTGCAGCGCTGTCTGCCGTACAGAAACCTCTACGCGCTGCTGCTGCTGCTGCTCGCTTCGTCGGTCACCTTCTTCGTCGAGATCTGGCGGCCGTACGGTTCCGTGCTCGGCAACCTGAGCCTGCTGTGGCGCACGGAGCTGCCAGTGCAAGCGCGCGGGACGCTGGGGGTGATCGTCATGTCCACCGTGATGTGCGCCTACGTGCTGTGGCAGCTGGAACGCGCCATGCACCATACCGCCCGGAGCAATAGCTACCGGGCCTCGCTGCTGCTGTTCTGCAATCTGGTCGAAATGGTTTTTCTCATGGGGCTAGGGCTGACGCGGGTCATGGAGGGCGCCAGGGCGCTGCGCACACGGTTTCAGAACACTCTCCCGCGGCCCGCCGCCTCGTAAAAAGTTTACGCGAGCACCAGAAAATCTGTTTAAAAAAAGGGGAGGAAGATCGTCTCCCTTGCGTTCCGGGGGGGGGGGGCCGAGAAACGATCCCCCCCCCCCCACCCTCACGTTGGCCGGCCACCTCCCTCCCTCTCTCATTCATTTCTTTTGGCGCCTATTTGCTGGCTGGATTTTTTTTGCCTCCACCTTCGGCCCCCCCCCCCACCTTCTGCTTGCCCCGACTTTTCCATACCCCTCCGGCCCCCCCCACTCCCGTTCCTCCACCTCCGGCCCCCCCCTCCCGAAAAATATACCGTGCGAGCCCCGGGGGGAACGGGAGGGGGGGGGGAGAAAGCACAACCAACCTCTGGGAGAAAAATCGGGGTCCACACGCAAAACCCAAAATGACCGACGTCCAGAACCCCCGCGACGCAGACATGACCCGGCCTGACAAGAAGCAGCGAACCGAACCACCACCACCACCAGCAGTGGCGGAAAGTAAAAAGGAAACAGCGCAGGAGTTCGCGCTGGTGCGCCGCGGGGATGCCGGGTCCTCCAACCCCGAGTGGTGTGCGCAGTGGTACGGCTGCATCGCGTACTTCAACGAGAAAGCCCGCGACGAGGACGCGCTGCAGGAGCTGATCGCGCCGCTGCTCAAGGCGGGTGCCGGGACCGAGGTGGTCAGGGCCCTGGTCGGCGCGCGTGCCCTGGCCCTGCACTACACGGAAAGAGAGCACCACGCCGAGAATTGTCAGGGCTGCGCGTGGAAGAAGTGCGACGGCCCGCTGTGCCACGAGATGCTGCACAAGGACGAGAATTGCGCCTGCGGCTTCGGCTCGGCCAAGGGCGCCTAGGCGCGACAGAATGACAAAAGTTTTCTTTGGGAACAAAAAGCCGCCTATAGAATCTTCTTGCAGTCTTGGCTTCTTTTTTTGCTAACGTCTACGTGAATCTTTTTCTTTTTTCCTTAAAACGATCACTTATATTTTTTTTGGTAAAACCTTTCCTAGTTTTCTTTTCTTGTCAACCTAGATTCCGACATGAATGGGGTTGGTCGTGACACGAACGGGGAGGGAATTCCCCCAAAAAAACCAAAATGCGCCGAGCCTTTTGTTTTTCCTTTTAACCTTTACAAAACAAAAGGCGAAAGGGATAAATTTGTATGTCTGAAACGGGTATAAAAAGAGGATTAATAAATCTTAAAAGACTAGTCTGAAGAAAGAGCAAAGCCCAAGAGCGAAAAAAAAGATGCAACGGGCTGCCGACAAGAGACAATTTTTAATCGACCGATTAGGCCTAACCCAAAACTGCAGAGATTGCAAAGAACCCCTGCCAAAACCGACCAACCTCGCAAAGGTGCATGCCAAAGTCCTGCGGCACCCCTTTACGGATTGCCCGATGTTGCGGTCCGACGATGACAGACTTGGCCTCGATCACTTAGATGCAATCTTTCTCGACCAGCAAGACAGAACCGCGCAGAGGTTCACACAGCCCTTCCCTGAAGATATTCCGTGCATAGCCATTACAAATAAACAACTTCATACGTTTCTAAACCTTCCAGATGTTACAATTCTCGAGGCTAACAAGGTTTATGCTGTGCCCTCGAAAGGACTGCTAATCAAACGCATGACTAGATATCAGACAGAAGAAAAAGCTGCTATGGACGCGTACGTGTTGGACTACATGCAGCTCCAATCATTCTTTGCAAGCAAAGGCCTGGCGCCAAAAGTCTACGGCTGCCTCAGGGAACGATTCAACACTGAGAGTGTGTTGTGGGTTGTCACGGAGTATGTCGAGCCGCCGGCAGGGCAAAAGGGCGCGGACGTATCCTATCTGCAAAACGTCAAGAAGGAAGACGTGGAGGCATATCTGAAATTTTGGAAAGAGGTGATAGACCTTCTGGTGCAAATGAACTGTCTGCACTGCGACGGCAAGCCAGAAAATACGTTGTTCAACCAGACCTTCACAGTAATCGACTTGGACCCGTACTTGTGCCTGGACTTCCTATCGACAGGCGACGAAACGATGCACCAAACTCTCAGGCTATCTAATGCGCTGAGCCTGCTCGCCAATAGCGTCGGTAAGCTCAACAGAGAGCTGATGGAGGGCTTGCAGGGCTTTGTCACTGGTATGCTCCAAGAACCAAAGGAGGCCTTCGAGCGTTGTGTCAGGTGGTGGTTTGTGAGCATGTTCCGATTACGACAGGAACCGTACAAGAAATTCTGTTGCAGGGGGCCCTGCATGCAGGCCTTGTATTACCTGGAAAACAAAGGTTTTAATAACGTCGATGTTCATAAAGGTTACGCTGGCGTTAAGTGGTTGTGCCCACTCTCTTCGTCATGCAAGCTCTTCAGGCTACAAAGTAAGCAACTCTCGTTCACAATCAACACCGATAATCTACCAAATGGAATTTCAAAAGGCGACGTGGAACAGTCTATGTCGGCTTTTATTCGTGTGGCACTGCTTGATGAGTTCAAGAGCAATCGGAACGTTACTAGTGGAAGAGGTAGCCTCTGGTCCTTGGAAAATGCGAAAAGAAGTCCTGCGCAAGATATTATGTCGAGACCGTCTGGGGCAGAAGGAATTGAGCAAAGGAGTGTGGCTCCCCGAAATCCGGGACGAAACAGGCTTACCTCAGGACAGTATATTACTTCTAGTGTCGCGAAACAGCTCAGAACAAATCAAGACGACGCAGACTCGGTTTCCTACGTACCTAAACCCCCCACATTCGTACGTCTAGCTTAGAAAGAAATCTAAAGAAAACACGCACGCAGGGTCTAACACAGACCTTGCGGGTACCGGCAACTATTAAAGAATCTGATTCTCATGGCCGTACTTCTGGCATTGCCAAAAACACCGGGGATTCTGGCTTCGCGGCAAAACACACAACAAGTGTCCGTAAATTCCGGCACTGGTGCATTTGTCGCGAAATTCACCGGAAGGCTGAAAATAGTGAAAAAAAATTGCAAAGGACATTTCGGCAATAACTGTTTAGCTAGAGAAAAATTTTGGGGAAGCCAACGCGGGCGGGGAATTTTTTGAGGTTTACATTTTTTTCCCCGCCGCTCTTTCCCCAAAATTTTTCTCTAGCTACCTTATGCCGAAATGTCCTTCAAAAAAAATTCTTTTGTGTGCCGCAAATTGGCAAATATCAGTTACCGTAACCTTCGGCACATGTACATTTGTCGC
Organism: Paulinella micropora; assembly: GCA_019918135.1. Lineage (NCBI taxonomy): Eukaryota > Cercozoa > Imbricatea > Euglyphida > Paulinellidae > Paulinella > Paulinella micropora. Next base: position 130,012 of record WBZZ01002926.1, read on the forward strand.
GAAATTCACCGGAAAATCCGGAGCTGGTGAAAAATGTTTTTTTTTGTAAAGGACATTTCGGCAATAACTGTTTAGCTAGAGAAATTTTTTGGGGAAAGAAACTCGGGCGGGGGATTTTTGAGATCTACATTTTTTTCCCCTCCCAGTTTTTTTCCCCCAAAATTTTCTCTAGCTACCTTCCAAATGCCAAAATGTCCTTCGCCAAAAAAAATTCTTTGGTGTGCCGCAAATTGCGGCAAATACCAGTTACCCGCAACTTCCGGCGCCTGTACATTTGTCGCGAAATTCACCGGAAAATCCGGAGCTGGTGAAAAAAAAATTTGTAAAGGACATTTCGGCAATAACTGTTTAGCTAGAGAAAATTTTTGGGGAAAGAAACTCGGGAGGGGAATTTTTTTTGAACATTTCTTTTTCCCTCCCAGATTTTTTCCTCAATTTTTCTGTAGCTAAACAGTTATTGCCGAAATGTCCTTCGCGAAAAAAAAAATTCTTTTGTGTGCCACAAATTGCGGCAAATATCAGTTACCCGCAACTTCCGGCACATTTACATTTGTCGCGAAATTCACCGCAAACTCCGGAGCTGGTGAAAAAAAATTTTTGCAAAGGACATTTCGGCAATAACTGTTTAGCTAGAGAAAATTTTTGGGGAAAGAAACTCGGGAGGGGAATTTTTTTTGAACATTTTTTTCCCCTCCCAGCTTTTTTCCCCCAAAATTTTCTCTAGCTACTTTTGCAAATGCCGAAATGTCCTTCACCAAAAAAAAATTTCTTTTGTGTGCCGCAAATCTCGGCAAATATCAGTTACCCGTAACCTTCGGCACATGTACATTTGTCGCGAAATTCACCGGAAAATCCGGAGCTGGTGAAAAAAAAAATTTGTAAAGGACATTTCGGCAATAACTGTTTAGCTAGAGAAAATTTTTGGGGAAAGAAACTCGGGAGGGGAATTTTTTTTGAATATTTTTTTTCCCCTCCCAGTTTTTTTCCTCAAATTTTTCTGTAGCTAAACAGTTATTGCCGAAATGTCCTTCGCGAAAAAAAAATTCTTTTGTGTGCCACAAATTGCGGCAAATATCAGTTACCCGCAACTTCCGGCACATTTACATTTGTCGCGAAATTCACCGCAAAATCCGGAGCTGGTGAAAAAAAAATTTTGCAAAGGACATTTCGTCAATAACTGTTTAGCTAGAGAAAATTCTTGGGGAAAGAAACGCGGGCGGGGAAAAAATTAAATGTGCACAAAAAATTCCCCGCCCGCCAATCTTTCCCTAAAATTTTTCTCTAGCTACCTTCCAAATGCCGAAATGTCCTTCGCGAAAAAAAATCTTTTGTGTGCCGCAATTTGCTGCAAATATCAGTTACCCGTAACTTTCGGCACATTTGTCGCGAAATTCGCCAGGAAACAGCCAGTGAAGTGCAGCTAAATACCAAAGACTTCATCCAAAATCAAAGTTCTTTTAATTCTTTTGTAGACTCTGTCGTTTTGTAGGTCTGATTTTGCATGTGTTTCTTTTTTACTTTGGGCAGCCACACCCGGCGCAAGCTGTGTGACCTGTGCTCCCCAAAAATTCTTCCACTCCTTCTTGTGGAACACCTGTGCCAACAAATCTTGTTAGCACTCTTTTGGTCATTCTGCGTCGCTCTCGATCGGGCTCGTTTCTCGTCATGGTCCAAAGTACCGAATTCAGCTTGTCAGTCAGCTCCACAACCTCAGGCGTCATTCTCCAGCCTTGCAGTTCCGCGATCAGCTGGCGCGTTCCGTAATAACCCACTTGGTAGCAAGCGCGTTCTAGATCGACGGGGGTTATGACCGCGGACAACGCTTTTCGCCAGTCGGCAGGCAAAAAAACGCTTGAACTCTTTAGGAACTCGTTCAGCGTAGCTATCATCGTATTGGGGTAGTAAGGCCCAAACAAAGGCAGCCTGCCATATATTGCGTTTGTCAACATCTCGTCTAGTGTACGCGCTTGCTTTACACGGCCAACAAGGTACTGCGGGCTTTCGTTCAATAGCGCAAATAACGCTTCTGCTAAGGGCTGCTTCACTGCGTCGGTGATGTCGTCCTGTGTGAAAGCTCTGCTCAATGTGCGGCCCTCCTGGTTTACCAATTTGACCAGTGGATCGTATTCTGGGTACCAGGTCTCTTCGTCGTCGGTTGCGACAGTCAGCGAAATGCAAGCACTTCCCTTTCGTTGCACTGGCTTGCCCAGCTTGTTATACCATTTGTGCATGGTCGTTTTCAATTTCACCTCATCTCCAAATCTTGGCTCATCTGCCTCGTAGCTTTCTGCCCTTAACCGAAGATCGCCATTTTTTATTTCGCTTTTTATTTCTTCTTCGTTGACAGGTTTAACAGCCACTCCCTGCCTGGAAGGCCATAACGGCGTGTTTAAAGGAATTTTCAGAGCAATCAGGACGGCAATTCACAGGTTATTGAAGCCATCCCAATTTCCCAGGTTAACCTTGCCTTCGATCCTAGATTCCACCAAAGATCCTTTGTCATTCACTTCGTAGAAAGCTACAGTGACAGAGGTCATTGAATAGACCTCCTTGTGCGCCGGGTGTATTTCTTTTTACTTAATATTAATCTACCAGAAAAAAGCCAAGATATCTCATGTTCAAAAAAAAGAAGAAAAAAAATCCCCACCCCGCCAGCGTTCCCTCAACAATGTCGGTCCAATTGCGTAGTTTTTGGCGCTCTTGCCTATATCTCTGTACAGAAAAAAAGGCACGCCTACCAAGAAGAAAAAAAAAACAAAAATAGACGGTGGCTTTTTTGGGCGGGGCTGTCCGGGGAATGAGGCAGTGACAATTTTTTTTCGGGAGCTGTCACTGGAGCGAGGGCGGTGACGGCGGCTCCAGCGGCGGCAGGTCCAGCGGCGGGGATGCAGCACAAAGTCGGGCGGCAGCTCCGGCGGCAGCGCCAGCGGCACCAGCGGCGGCAGCGGCAGCTCCAGTGGCGGCGGCGGGGGAGGGCACAAGGCCGTCGGTGGGCTGTCGGGCCGTCGCTTTCTTTTCTTGGGGCGGGGGGGCAGGAACCGCGCGTAACCCACGGAGCCCGCTGCGTGGCGGAGCGCCAGGGCCGACCTGCCGCGCCAGCCGGCCCCCGCGCTGACGGCCGACATGAGGTACACGTCGCCGTGGTCCAGCTGGATGCTCACCTCTCTGCCTACGGGGTGCGCGCCAAAGTACCAGTGCCAGTGCAGGCCCATGGCGGCGCCGAGCCTCGCGCCGATCACGCCGGCCAGGCCGTCGTGGGCGTGCGGCGAGATGCCTTGGCGGCGGTTGTTCGAGTACAGGTTGCCAAATGCGGGGCAGTCGCGCGCCTCCGGGATCAGCCCCTCTACCCCGCGCTTCAGCCGGGCCAGCAGCGGCAGCCGCCCGAGCGGCACGGCGCCGTCGGCCAGGCCGAAGGCCAGGGTCTGGCAGTTCTTGAGGGGGCAGCCGCCGCGCACCGGGGCGGGCCACTCCAGCGCCAGCAACTCGTCTTGTAGCAGGCTGCTAGCGCCCGCTGGTAAAGGCAGGCCTAAGGCCATGGACCCCAATTCCATGAAACGCCACACGCCACGCCTAATCAACAGCACGCAGGCGTCGCCTTCGGGCGGCCGATCGCCGGGCTCCAGCCCCAGCTCTGCCAGGTCGAGCAAGTACGTCTGCCACCTCAGCAGCCTGGCCCTGGCCGCGATCGCGCGTATAGTTTCGCCCGTGAAAAAGTCAGAGGGGGCCGCGCAGGGCTCGAACGACACGGTCAGGGTGCGGAACATGAGAGAGGAAAAGGAGGGTCTGGTCAGTCTTTTTTAGCTCAAGGTTTTTTTTGTGCCACAACCGCAGACAAAGGGGTCTGTGCAGGGAGAAAAGGTTTCCCGAGAGGAAGTTCGCAATGGTCCTACATCTAAAAAAAAGAGCTCAAGAGGGGGGGGGGGGCCGGCCCCCCCTGCCTCTCCTCTGGCGTCGGTTTTTTTTTGTACTTCTTTTCCTGCGGCCCCCCCCCACAATTGTCAAAACCGGAAGCGTGCCCCCCCCCCCCTCCTGTTCTCTCTCTCTCTCTCTGGTTGTTCACGAGATCTTATTCCCCTCCCCCCCCCTCCCTTCCCATCCCTTGCGTACTGTTCCCGTACGAGGCCCCCCCCCTTCCCCGTTTCTTTCTAGCACTAGTACCATTCTTTGCCGTCATTCCCTTTTTTTTCTCGGGGGGAGGTTGTCCCCAACTTCTTCGCGACCGCCATTTGGTTTTTTTTTGTGTCCTTCTCTCGCTTTCGCACGGCGCTGCGAACAACAACAAAACCAAAAGAAAAAGATAGTAGCGAATGCAGGGCTTGCCCGAGCCCTGCCGTGTCAACTGGGACGGTACAGCGGCGCCTGGCAACGGCGCTCTATCTCGTTTCGCGCTAGACGACGGTGCACGCAAGGCGCTGCTGCAAAGGCTCATCTGCACCCCACGGTCACTAACGCAGACAGTAGACGACGTGCTGGCCGAGGGCTGGCAGCACTGCCCGGGACTGAGCTGGCGATGCTGTGGTGCGTGTTCCACAAGAACCCGCACGGCATCCGGAGCGTGTGCACCAAGGGCCGGAAGATCGCGTGGGCGCGGGGGCAGCTGCTCGCGGACCTGCTATTAGAGCTAGGCGCCGATCCTGTCGAGTACGCCAGCCACAAGACCAGCGCCGAGCAATGGCTGTTTGTGCGGCGGTGCTGGGGCCGCGCGGCGCCCCACGCCCCCAAATGCCTGCGAAAGCTGTTTGAAGAGACCACGCGCGCCGTGCACCGCAAGACAGTCGCCGCGCAAGCGCGGCGTGTGGCCGACGCGCTGCGCCTGTCGCAGGCCATGGTTGGCGACCAACTCTCGCTGCGCCTGGTCCCGCGCGGGGCGCAGCCCGTGCAGAAAATCCCGTTGTTCCTGGACCGCGCCGCAATAGACCGCGGCCGCGTGCGGCTGTGGCTGCGGCTGTACCGCTGTGCGGGAGCCGAGCACGCGCTGAACTGGGTACGCGACGACGACAGCCGGCTGATCGAGGCGACGGTAGCCGACGGGCGCGATACGGCAGCGCTGGCCAAGGTTGCAGGTGTGTCGCCCGCCTCGTACGTGCGTGTGGCGTTAGTGCGCAAGGGCGGCAGCCTGTGCGGGCTGCGCGCGCAGTGGCCTGGGTACTGCGAGGCGGACTGGAGCGGGCTCGACAGCGGCCGCGAACGCTGGTACACGCACGAGCTCGCGCCCTGGTGTATAGAATGTCTGCGCTGGCCCGTACATTTCTAAGTCAAGAACAAACGTCAGCGCGCGCAGAAACTCTGGGGGGGGGGGGGGGGGGGGCAGAGAGAGAAAGAGAGAGAGAGAGAAAAGCAGGGGAGGAGAGGGAGCAGGGGCGCGCAAAAAAATCTTAGACACGTTCCTGTTTTCTTTTCTTCCTGCGGCCACAACCTCCCGCGGCACAAATTTGGGGGTAGAGAGGAGGAGGGGAGGGGGGGGGGGGGGGGGGCGTGAGGAGGCCACGGAAAGAGGGGCCCAGCCAGTGGCTCAGCGAATCTGCGAACGGCAGGTTCTTTTCCTTGCAAGATCACAAGGGCGTTACACAGGATCAACTGTTGCTCATCCAGCGAGCGCTGCTCCGCGTGGACCTCGTGCGGGTGGTAGTGCGCGACGCCCTCGTGCTCAGAAATATCTTCGAGGCCCGCCGCGCCGGCCACGCTACCGAGGCCGTTACGGCACCGGTGGCGCTGCCGGAGGGCTGCGGCGCAGGCCGCGGGGCCTGCGTTTCCGGCGGCGCGTGGCCGGGGTCGGCGGCGGAGCTGGCGCTGCTGGCCCAGGCGCAGGACGACCTGCGTGCGGGGCGTTTGCACAGCTCGGAGGCGGACCGTTTTAGGGTGGGCGACCACGCCGTGGCGGTAGCCGAGGCGCGGTCGCACACGCTGCTGCGCTACTTCGTGCCGGCCTGGTCCGGCGGCGCGTTCGCAAGTGTCGGCGTCGCTGGCAGGTGCGAGTATGACGCGCCGTGGGGAGAGAAAGTGGACCTGACGGGCCACGAGCCGCTGCCCTCTCGCTGCGAAACGCTGTCCATGACGTGGCCCTGGCAGTTTGCGGTGTACTGGAACTGGCGCAACTGGGTAGCGATTGATGCGTTCTCGCACGGCGCTACTCGTTGGAGTGCGGGCGGCGGCAACTGCTCGTCGCTGTCCTTCCCGCTGTGGCGCAACGAGCCGGTGCTGGTGGACGGGCGCTGGCAGGGCTGTTTCGAGCCGCGCTGCCCGCAGCCCGTGCCGTACAACTACGACTGGTACGCACGGTCTACGGTGTCGTGGTCCGTGCCCGACACCGCCGTCGCGCCGCGCGACGCGACGGTCGCGCCCTGCGGCTGGGACCGGGGCATCTGCGGCAGCAACGGCCGCTGCCAGTGCAACAGCGGCTTCCGGGTCAAGCCGAACACGGACCCCACGACGCTGGTGTACGATGCCGCCGGCGAGCCCAGGGTGGCGCGCGTGCTGCAACAGGACGCGTGCGACATCGACGGGCGCGGCGTGTGCAAGTCCAAGCTCTCTTACGGCAGCGGTGAGGACTGCAGCGGGCGCGGCGTCTGTGTGGCGGACTTCCGCGCGGACGAGAGGGCCGCGACGTGCCGCTGCGGCGAATATTCACTCACGGGGGGTGCCAGAAAAAGCTGCTACTTGTACGAGCAGGGGGACCCGCGCTACTGCGTGGCGCAACCGTCCGCGGGGTTTGTCAGCAACGGCTGGACCAGCTCGCCCTACGGCCAGCCTGCCAGCTGCAACATACCGCCCGGGGGCTGCTTCCACAGCCCGACGGACGACTGCAGGCGGGCGGCCGGCGCTACCGTGGAGCGCGGCGAGTGTTTTGGTTGCGAGCTGCCCCGTGTCAGCCTGCTCGTGCCCGGCAGCGAGACGTCGGGGGTGTGCTGGCTTAACAACCAGTCCAGCGGCGGGGGCAGGTGCTGCAAATGCAGCCCCGGCTACTTCGGGCAGTTCTGCGAGTACGTCACGCTGAGCGGGGGTTGCTACGAAAACGGCACCGCCGCCGACAAACAATGTGTGTGGAATTGGTACCTAGGGCAGTACGAGGAGGCCGGGCGCTCGACCATCGATGCCGATCTGCTGGAGTCAAGCAGCCTGTGGCCCAGGCGTGGCTGCACAGGCAAGCCGTGCAGCGGCAACGGCCGGTGTATGCAGGCGCGCGCCTTTCCGCTGGAGGCGCACGATTTCGACCATCTGCCGGCCCTCGCCCGTTTTTCGTACCGCGTGGACCGTTTCCAGCTCCCGGCCTACCTCAAGCACGCGGCGCGCGAGGAACGGTACGAGGCCGCGATGCGCGCGGCGGCCGACGGCCAGGCCTGCCAGTGCGAGGCGGGCTTCGGCGGCAGGTTCTGTCAAGAACGCGTCTGTGCTCCTGTCTGCCACGTGTCCGCTACTTGCTACTACAACAGCGACGGTAAGCAGGCCAAGTGCCTGTGCGCCGTCGACAAAAAGTTCAGGTGCCTGCGCCCGGAGGGCGAACAGGGCTGCAGCTGCAAACGGCGCGATTTCCCCTCGGACAGATCGTTGCTGGTCCCGACCAAAGAAATCGTCTGCGGCCAGTCTACGCTGCCGGCCCTGGTCCGCGTCATAGGGGACCAGAAGTTTCCCTGGGCCTGTGCCTGCCAGACGGGGGCCTTCGAGACGGACTCTGGCCTGTGCAAGGCCAAGGTCGTGGCCTTGGTTGAAGAGTACGGCACCCCGCCCCAGTAAAAAAAAGGCCAACCGGACGTGCGAGGTGGTGAGAAAAGAACAAAAAAGCTTGCACATTGGTTTGTCGCGTAGTAAAATTCGAGTGTACCGCGCCCCCCCCCCCCCCCTGGTATGGAGGAGGGCAGGGGGTTGTGCGGAGGATAGGGGGGAGGGGAGGGAAGCGCGCAGAGTGTGTGTTTGGGGGGGGGGGAAGGGACGTGCAGAGTGTGTGTGTGTGTGTTTTTTTTTTTTGGGGGGGGGGGGGGGGGGAGAAGTTTGTCCCGTGAGTCCGCTCTCCTCCCGCCTCCCCCCAGCTTCTTCTTTTCGTCTTCGTTCGACATAATTACGGCAACAGATTTTTTTTTTTTTAAAAAGAGGGAGGGGGGGAAATATGGGCGGCCGCTCGCAGACAGCTGTGCGCCGCGGTGCCTGGCTGGCTTTTGATTGCGTAATCTGGGGTCTGCTGCTCGATATCCTGCCGGCCCGGGATAGTCTGAACCTCATTAGCTTTCTTTACGAGCATTGCCGGCCCGCACGTCCCAGCAAACGGAGGAAATTGGACGTTGTAGCCTCTAGTCCCTTGCTCAACTTAGTGCAGCGCCGCGCCGGGGTCTTGCTGCAAAGACCCTCCGACCCCGCCAGCAAGCTTGTGCAGCGTATTTGCAAGCTCTGCAGCCGCTGCCTGGTCCCGGCGCTGCCACAGTCGCGGCTTCGATTGTGTGCGGAACATGAACTGGTAGTGCCCGCGCCCTGCGTCGCCAGACTGTTGGACATGCGGCGGGTGCTAAGCGTGCCGGCCACCGCGGTTAGTTTTGCGTCCTGCTGCGCTAGCTTTGCCTGGTACAACGGCCAGCTGGTGCCCCGCTACCAGGAACTCCTGAGGGCCTGTCAAGAGGCGGGCGTGCGCTGCCGGACGATTGGTGGCGTGTTGTACGTGTGTCACGTGGACGCGCCACGTGCCTGTGCGCAACTGTGGCGGGCGCGCCACCCCGCGGTCTACAACGCATGAACTAAGCAACCTCTTGTTTCCGTGAGTTGTTCTTCTTTCTGCTCTCTATCCTACCTTCTAGCTCCAGGAGAGCTCGTCTGCCCGGCCCGGGCAAGGCGGCAATTGCTTGCAACTGTTGGGTTGTGAATTCTTGCATCGGACCGTCCTTCGCCAGCTCAGCCCTGAAAGAACCTTTTTCGAGTTCAACGAAATCAGCGGTCTCCTTGGCGTCCCACTCGTAATTGACGAGCACTAGATCATGTTCCTCGAAATCTCTGCCTTCTATCGCCTGCAGGTAAAACCTATTGGTCTCGTCCACCACAATCCTGGCATTGACGTACTTGTCGGCAGTGGTGCCTAGCGCGCAGTGAGCGAGGAGACAGGTCGGGATTGGCTTTTTGGCGCCGATGATGCCCGCGTGGGGTGCGCCGGTGAGATTAGGCTGGCGGTAGTGTGGCACAAAATATTCCTCGCGGCTATCCCATCCCAACATCCTGGTGTCTTGCTCGCGCGGCCAGAGTTCGGCGAGGCGCCTGCCTACGCCGGACATGCTGACGCCGCCCTCTTGCTTGCGGGCCTTTTCGTTTTTGCCCTTTCGTGGCCTCCTGCGAGGCCTCCGCGACGTTGCTTGCCCCTCTTCGCGTGGCTCTTCTTCTTGGTCCGGGGCGCTTGCGTCTCCCGGTCTTTTGGTCCTGTCCAGGATTGCCGGGAACTCCGCTATTACGAGGTTGTTGGAAGATCTGATTTTCTGTCTGGCGACCAGCGCAAAGTTGAAGGGGCGCCAGAACACTACATAAAAAAACTGGTCGCAAGACACTATCGTGCCTGACCGAGCGCTGTGGTCATACCAGCCCTTCTGGTCGTTGATCCAGAAGGTGTATTGCTGGCGTATTCTGTCTGGATCAAAATGCTCACAAATGTTAACTAGCGGATGTATTTTGTGTTTAAAAGCTTCAGCTATGCGCTTGTAAGCCTTGGTGTAAGAGTCTCGCGGGCCCCCCCGGGTAGCTTTCAAAGTGCTTATCTTTTTTTCTGTGCCGTCTGGATAGGTTATTTGCCAACAGAGGGCCTGGCCGTAAATACGACAGAATTCAGACTTGTGCCTGTACAACCGGCTTTGCTTCCAGATGTCCAGGGCCAGCCCGAAGTTGCGCCCGCTCGCTATGCCAAGACCAGCCAGCCTTGTTCTTTCTTGGTCAGCACAGCGGAACGCGAATATTTCGAACTCGTCTACCATGCGTTGGAAATACTGCCCCGGCATGCACACCAGACACAAAAATGAATTGTCAAACAGCTCGTTTCGTGCCTGATCAGTTCTTGGGGTTTCAAAGAACTTGAGGTCGCAGCACGAGACCTGTGCTAATTCCGCCGGTGAGAATTCCTCTAGCCCGTTCTCTTCGAAATGCACAAGCACGATCTTGCTGGTTCCACAAATCTCGGCCAGGGTTCGGATGTCGAAGTAGAGAGACGGGGCAAGCCCGGGCAGGAAACGTGTAGAATTGTGGACATGCGATTTCCTTGGCACTTGCGAGGACGCCGGCAAGGATGAGAACGGTGCGAACGGCCCGCGCGGCAGTGCCTGTCTTTGCTGCTTCTCTTCTCTGGCGTGGTCACACCCGTAGTCCCAGAACAGTTGAGCACCCAAAACGAATCTGTCTCCTTTTCCGCTCGCACATAAAAGATAGGGGCGGGACGATGCCGCAGGCCTGTCTAAATAATATCTACCGATTTCTTTCCTAAGCAGGGGGCCAGAAGCCGGCCGGCCGTGCAGAGCACGACTGCGTTTCTCGGCGTTAACCAGCTGGGCCGATCCTTTGTAGCGCATGTCCGGGGGCAGATGGAAGACTATAGACTTGCCGGCCCTAGCATTAAATCTTTCCCAAGAACCATCATGTTCTGCCAAGACCCCTCCGAGTATTTCTGCTTGTAGTGCCTTGTATCGTTCCAGTAGTTCGCGTCCGTCGATTCTGTTGACCATGTCCCAGCTGATCCAGTGTGATGTAGGCGTTTCAGCAGCAACCCCGTTATACATGGGGAGGTCGCGGGACGCGTGAGCAGGGATACCGAGGCCTCTAAGATGGCGTGAAACGTCGCCATCAAAGAACATCCCGCGATGGCGCTCGAAATTTGCCGAAGTTTTCATGCGTCATCGACGGCTACGGCAAAGACAGTGTGTCCTAAGGTACCCCTCGCATCGCCTTTGAGGTTAGGGTCCCCTTTGGTTGGCCAGCCTCTAGGCTGCGCTAGGCAAGCGCCACACGCGGGCACCGGGCGCCAGAGCTGTATCCGGTCCGGGGCGTGCGTCAACATTCCTATCGGCAATTCACCGCCTGCGCAGACCCCGCAGGTAAAGATATGTTTTTTTTCGTCTGCTGTCAACCGACGAGCCCCGTGCACCCAAGGCGCTGGAATCTCCATGACAAAGAGAAGCACGTCGACCGTGTGGTCTGCCCTTTTTTGTGGCAGTGTTCAGAAGGAGGGAAACGTCGGAGGAGAAAAAATCGCTGTTAAGCCCTTTTGCTTTCTACACGTTGTTGCTCGATTCCAAAGCAGGGCTATTGACAAAGTAAAGGAAAGCAGAAATCATTTCGTTGTTCCTCTCCCCGCCCAAGCCTTTTGCCCTTTTTTTTTGTTTCTTGCTAGCACAACCTTTTGGTACAGGCGACGAGAGTGGGGGCGGGGGAAAGGGTGTGGGAAGGGGAAATTGGATTGTGGCTGCCACAGATAGAGAGCCAACAAGACAAGAACAAAATTGTAAAAAAAACAAGAAAAGAGAGAAATAATAATTTGAAAACAAATCGACCGACTGGATCGTACGGCAGGAAAGACATTTTGGTTAGGAAAATTCTCAGGCGTCTAGTTTCCTGGAGAGTGTGATCATTTTCTAGTCCTGCAAAATAGCGCAGCGAGCGCCAGCACACAGACAAATCAAAACCAAGGTACGAATTTAGATGAGGATAGCAGCGGGAACACAGGAGTGGATCAAGCCGCTACTGTCCCACCAGCCAAAAGTATGTCTAAAAGCAAGTCGCCTGTAAACTCCGCTACGCCTACGGTCTCCGCAACTACCTCGGCGAGCCGTTCCGCGACCCCTACGGTCTCCACAACTACCTCGGCGAGCCTCTCCGCTACGCCTACGGTCTCCACAACCGCCTCGGCGAGCCTCTCCGCTACGCCTACGGTCTCCGCAACCGCCTCGGCGAGCCGTTCCGCGACACCTACGGTCTCCACAACCGCCTCGGCGAGCCGTTCCGCGACCCCTAAGGTCTCCACATCTACCTCGGCGAGCCTCTCCGCTACCCCTACGGTCTCCGTAGTCTCAGCCTCGAGCTCAACCACCGGTTCCGTGACTCCTACCGTCTCCGCAACCGCCTCGGGACAAGGACAGGGACAAGGGCAGGGGCAAGGACAGGGACAAGGGCAGGGGCAAGGACAGGGACAAGGGCAGGGGCAAGGGCAGGGACAAGGGCAGGGACAAGGGCAGGGACAAGGGCAGGGACAAGGGCAGGGACAATGGCAGGGACAAGGGCAGGGACAAGGACAGGGACAAGGAGAGGGGCAAGAACAAGCAACCCCTACCGTCTCCGTAGTCGCAGCCTCAAGCTCGACGAGCCCTTCCGCGACCCCTACCGTTTCCGTAGTCTCAGCCTCGAGCTCGATGAGCCTTTCCAAGACAGTCAGCCCCTCCGTAACTGTCTCGAGCTCGGCGAGCCCTTCCCCGACGCCTACCGTCTCCGCAACTACCACTATCTCAAACACTTTTTCTGCAACCCCTACCGCCTCCGCCACTACCTCTATCTCAAACACTCTTTCCACAACCCCTACCGTCTCCGCAACCACCTCGGCGAGCCGTTCCGCGACGCCTACCGCCTCCGCCACTACCTCTGGCTCAGACACTCGTTCTCCGACCGCCAGCCCCTCTCTCTCCGTAGCCTCCTCGATGATGCCCATCGGCCCAGTGATCAGGCGCGATCTATCCGGGCTCGGGCTGGCTCTATCCCCGGGCGGCCAGCCCGAGCCTGTCCTGCGCGTAGTGGTCGCCGCCAACGATCTCCTGCAGCGGGAGCCCACGGACCTGATTTACGAGGAACTGCAACTCCTGTATCTAGAAGACCACTGTCGCACAGGCGGGATCTTACCGGCGGGCCCGTTCCCCTCGGCCTTGTCTTCCAACGGCTCGCTGTCGGCCTCGCTGCTCGGGCTCGACTTTTTGTACGCGTCGCTCTGCCAGTAAGCAAGTAAGCAAGTAAGCAAGTAAGCAAGTAAAGCAAGTAAGCAAGTAAGCAAGTAAGCAAGTAAGCAAGTAAGCAAGTAAGCAAGTAAGCAAGTAAGCAAGTAAGCAAGTAAAGCAAGTAAGCAAGTAAGCAAGTAAGCAAGTAAGCAAGTAAGCAAGTAAGCAAGTAAGCAAGTAAGCAAGTAAGCAAGTAAGCAAGTAAGCAAGTAAAGCAAGTAAGCAAGTAAGCAAGTAAGCAAGTAAGCAAGTAAGCAAGTAAGCAAGTAAGCAAGTAAGCAAGTAAGCAAGTAAGCAAGTAAGCAAGTAAGCAAGTAAGCAAGTAAGCAAGTAAGCAAGTAAGCAAGTAAGCAAGTAAGCAAGTAAGCAAGTAAAGCAAGTAAGCAAGTAAGCAAGTAAGCAAGTAAGCAAGTAAGCAAGTAAGCAAGTAAGCAAGTAAGCAAGTAAGCAAGTAAGCAAGTAAGCAAGTAAGCAAGTAAGCAAGTAAGCAAGTAAGCAAGTAAGCAAGTAAGCAAGTAAGCAAGTAAGCAAGTAAGCAAGTAAGCAAGTAAGCAAGTAAGCAAGTAAGCAAGTAAGCAAGTAAGCAAGTAAGCAAGTAAGCAAGTAAGCAAGTAAGCAAGTAAGCAAGTAAGCAAGTAAGCAAGTAAGCAAGTAAGCAAGTAAGCAAGTAAGCAAGTAAGCAAGTAAGCAAGTAAGCAAGTAAGCAGTAAGCAAGTAAGCAAGTAAAGCAAGTAAGCAAGTAAGCAAGTAAGCAAGTAAGCAAGTAAGCAAGTAAGCAAGTAAGCAAGTAAGCAAGTAAGCAAGTAAGCAAGTAAGCAAGTAAGCAAGTAAGCAAGTAAGCAAGTAAGCAAGTAAGCAAGTGCAAGCAAGTAAGCAAGTAAGCAAGTAAGCAAGTAAGCAAAGTAAGCAAGTAAGCAAGTAAGTAAGCAAGTGCTAAGCAAGTAAGCAAGTAAGCAAGTAAGCTAACGTAAGCAAGTAAGCAAGTAAAGCAAGTAAGCAAGTAAGCAAGTAAGCAAGTAAGCAAGTAAAGCAAGTAAGCAAGTAAGCAAGTAAGCAAGTAAGCAAGTAAGCAAGTAAGCAAAGTAAGCAAGTAAGCAAGTAAGCAAGTAAGCAAAGTAAGCAAGTAAGCAAGTAAGCAAGTAAGCAAGTAAGCAAGTAAAAAGCAAGTAAGCAAGTAAGCAAGTAAGCAAGTAAGCAAGTAAGAAAAGCAAGTAAGCAAGTAAGGCAAGTAAGCAAGTAAGCAAGTAAGCAAGTAAGCAAGTAAGCAAGTAAGCAAGTAAGCAAGTAAGCAAGTAAGCAAGTAAGCAAAGTAAGCAAGTAAGCAAGTAAGCAAGTAAGCAAGTAAGCAAGTAAGCAAGTAAGCAAGTAAGCAAGTAAGCAAGTAAGCAAGTAAGCAAGTAAGCAAGTAAGCAAGTAAGCAAGTAAGCAAGTAAGCAAGTAAGCAAGTAAGCAAGTAAGCAAGTAAGCAAGTAAGCAAGTAAGCAAGTAAGCAAGTAAGCAAGTAAGCAAGTAAGCAAGTAAGCAAGTAAGCAAGTAAGCAAGTAAGCAAGTAAGCAAGTAAGCAAGTAAGCAAGTAAGCAAGTAAGCAAGTAAGCAAGTAAGCAAGTAAGCAAGTAAGCAAGTAAGCAAGTAAGCAAGTAAGCAAGTAAGCAAGTAAGCAAGAGCAAGTAAGCAAGTAAGCAAGTAAGCAAGTAAGCAAGTAAGCAAGTAAGCAAGTAAGCAAGTAAGCAAGTAAGCAAGTAAGCAAGTAAGCAAGTAAGCAAGTAAGCAAGTAAGCAAGTAAGCAAGTAAGCAAGTAAGCAGTAAGCTAAGCAAGTAAGCAAGTAAGCAAGTAAGCAGTGCAAGTAAGCAAGTAAGCAAGTAAGGCAAGTAAGCAAGTAAGCAAGTAAGCAAGTAAGCAAGTAAGCAAGTAAGCAAGTAAGCAAGTAAGCAAGTAAGCAAGTAAGCAAGTAAGCAAGTAAGCAAGTAAGCAAGTAAGGCAAGTAAGCAAGTAAGCAAGTAAGCAAGTAAGCAAGTAAGCAAGTAAGCAAGTAAGCAAGTAAGCAAGTAAGCAAGTAAGCAAGTAAGCAAGTAAGCAAGTAAGCAAGTAAGCAAGTAAGCAAGTAAGCAAGTAAGCAAGTAAGCAAGTAAGCAAGTAAGCAAGTAAAGCAAGTAAGCAAGTAAGCAATAAGCAAGTAAGAAGTAAGCAAGTAAGCAAAAAAAAAAAAAAAAAAAAAAAAAAAAAAAAAAAAATAAGCAAGTAAGCAAGTAAGCAAGTAAGCAAGTAAGCAAGTAAGCAAGTAAGCAAGTAAGCAAGTAAGCAAGTAAAGCAAGTAAGCAAGTAAGCAAGTAAGCAAGTAAGCAAGTAAGCAGAACAAGTAAGCAAGTAAGCAAGTAAGCAATAAGATAAGCAAGTAAGCAAGTAAGCAAGTAAGCAAGTAAGCAAAAAAAACAATAAGCAAGTAAGCAATAAGCAAGTAAGCAAGTAAGCAAGTAAGCAGTAAGCAAGTAAGCAAGTAAGCAAGTAAGCAAGTAAGCAAGTAAGCAATAAGCAAAAGCAAGTAACAAGTAAGCAAGTAAGCAAAAAAGTAAGCAAGTAAGCAAGTAAGCAAGTAAGCAAGTAAGCAAGTAAGCAAGTAAGCAAGTAAGCAAGTAAGCAAGTAAGCAAGTAAGCAAGTAAGCAAGTAAGCAAGTAAGCAATAAGCAAGTAAGCAAGTAAGCAAAGTAAGCAAAAAAAAGAAGCAAGTAAGCAAGTACAAGCAAGTAAGCAAGTAAGCAAGTAAGCAAGTAAGCAAAACAAGTAAGCAAGTAAGCAAGTAAGCAATAAGCAAGTAAGCAATAACAAAAAAGTAAGCAAGTAAGCAAGTAAAAGAAAGAATAAGCAAGTAAGCAAGTAAAAGAAAAGTAAGCAAGTAAGCAAGTAAGCAAGTAAGCAAGTAAGCAAGTAAGCAAGTAAGCAAAAAAGTAAGCAGTAAGCAAGTAAGCAAGTAAGCAAGTAAGCAAGTAAGCAAGTAAAGCAAGTAAGCAAGTAAGCAAAAAGTAAGCAAGTAAGCAAGTAAGCAAGTAAGCAAGTAAGCAAGTAAGCAAGTAAGCAAGTAAGCAAAAGTAAGCAAGTAAGCAAGTAAGCAAGTAAGCAAGTAAGCAAGTAAGCAAGTAAGCAAGTAAGCAAGTAAGCAAGTAAGCAAGTAAGCAAGTAAGCAAGTAAGCAAGTAAGCAAGTAAGCAAGTAAGCAAGTAAGCAAAGTAAAGCAAGTAAGCAATAAGCAAGTAAGCAAGTAAGCAAGTAAGCAAGTAAGCAAGTAAGCAAGTAAGCAAGTAAGCAAGTAAGCAAGTAAGCAAAGTAAGCAAGTAAAGGCAAGTAAGCAAGTAAGCAAGTAAGCAAGTAAGCAAGTAAGCAAGGTAAGCAAGTAAGCAAGTAAGCAAGTAAGCAAGTAAGCAAGTAAGCAAGTAAGCAAGTAAGCAAGTAAAGCAAAAAAAAAAGTAAGCAAGTAAGCAAGTAAGCAAAGTAAGCAAGTAAGCAAGTAAGCAAGTAAGCAAGTAAGCAAGTAAGCAAGTAAGCAAGTAAGCAAGTAAGCAAGTAAGCAAGTAAGCAAGTAAGCAAGTAAGCAAGTAAGCAAGTAAGCAAGTAAGCAAGTAAGCAAGTAAGCAAGTAAGCAAGTAAGCAAGTAAGCAAGGTAAGCAAGTAAGCAAGTAAGCAAGTAAGCAAGTAAGCAAGTAAGCAAGTAAGCAAGTAAGCAAGTAAGCAATGTAAGCAAGTAAGCAAGTAAGCAAGTAAGCAAAACAAGTAAGCAAGTAAGCAAGTAAGCAAGTAAGCAAAGTAACAAAAGCAAGTAAGCAAGTAAGCAAGTAAGCAAGTAAGCAAGTAAGCAAGTAAGCAAGTAAGCAAGTAAGCAAGTAAGCAAGTAAGCAAGTAAGCAAGTAAGCAAGTAAGCAAGTAAGCAAGTAAGCAAGTAAGCAAGTAAGCAAGTAAGCAAGTAAGCAAGTAAGCAAGTAAGCAAGTAAGCAAAGCAATAAGCAAGTAAGCAAGTAAGCAAGTAAGCAAGTAAGCAAGAAGCATAAGCAAGTAAGCAAGTAAGCAAGTAAGCAAGTAAGCAAGTAAGCAAGTAAGCAAGTAAGCAAAGTAAGCAAGTAAGCAAGTAAGCAAGTAAGCAAGTAAGCAAGTAAGCAAGTAAGCAAGTAAGCAAGTAAGCAAGTAAGCAAGTAAGCAAGTAAGAAGCAAGTAAGCAAGTAAGCAAGTAAGCAAGAGTAAGCAAGTAAGCAAGTAAGCAAGTAAGCAAGTAAGCAATAGTAAGCAAGTAAGCAAGTAAGCAAGTAAGCAAGTAAGCAAGTAAGCAAGTAAGCAAGTAAGCAAGTAAGTAAGCAAGTAAGCAAGTAAGCAAGTAAGCAAGCAAGTAAGCAAGTAAGCAAGTAAGCAAGTAAGCAAGTAAGCAAGTAAGCAAGTAAGCAAGTAAGCAAGTAAGCAAGTAAGCAAGTAAGCAAGTAAGCAAGTAAGCAAGTAAGCAAGTAAGCAATAAGCAAGTAAGCAAGTAAGCAAGTAAGCAAGTAAGCAAGTAAGCAAGTAAGCAAGTAAGCAAGTAAGCAAGTAAGCAAGTAAGCAAGTAAGCAAGTAAGGCAAGTAAGCAAGTAAGCAAGTAAGCAAGTAAGCAAGTAAGCAAGTAAGCAAGTAAGCAAGTAAGCAAGTAAGCAAGTAAGCAAGTAAGCAAGTTAAGCAAGTAAGCAAGTAAGCAAGTAAGCAAGTAAGCAAGTAAGCAAGTAAGCAAGTAAGCAAGTAAGCAAGTAAGCAAGTAAGCAAGTAAGCAAGTAAGCAAGTAAGCAAGTAAGCAAGTAAGCAAGTAAGCAAGTAAGCAAGTAAGCAAGTAAAAAAAATAAGCAAGTAAGCAAGTAAGCAAGTAAGCAAGTAAGCAAGTAAGCAAGTAAGCAAGTAAGCAAGTAAGCAAGTAAGCAAGTAAGCAAGTAAGCAAGTAAGCAAGTAAGCAAGTAAGCAAGTAAGCAAGTAAAGCAAGTAAGCAAGGTAAGCAAGTAAGCAAGTAAGCAAGTAAGCAAGTAAGCAAGTAAGCAAGTAAGCAAGTAAGCAAGTAAGCAAGTAAGCAAGTAAGCAAGTAAGCAAGTAAGCAAGTAAGCAAGTAAGCAAGTAAGCAAGTAAGCAAGTAAGCAAGTAAGCAAGTAAGCGAAGTAAGCAAGTAAGCAAGTAAGCAAGTAAGCAAGTAAGCAAGTAAGCAAGTAAGCAAGTAAGCAAAGTAAGCAAGTAAGCAAGTAAGCAAGTAAGCAAGTAAGCAAGGTAAGCAAGTAAGCAAGTAAGCAAGTAAGCAAGTAAGGCAAGTAAGCAAGTAAGCAAGTAAGCAAAGTAAGCAAGTAAGCAAGTAAGCAAGTAAGCAAGTAAGCAAGTAAGCAAGTAAGCAAGTAAGCAAGTAAGCAAGTAAGCAAGTAAGCAAGTAAGCAAGTAAGCAAGTAAGCAAGTAAGCAAGTAAGCAAGTAAGCAAGTAAGCAAGTAAGCAAGTAAGCAAGTAAGCAAGTAAGCAAGTAAGCAAGTAAGCAAGTAAGCAAGTAAGCAAGTAAGCAAGTAAGCAAGTAAGCAAGTAAGCAAGTAAGCAAGTAAGCAAGTAAGCAAGTAAGCAAGTAAGCAAGTAAGCAAGTAAGCAAGTAAGCAAGTAAGCAAGTAAGCAAGTAAGCAAGTAAGCAAGTAAGCAAGTAAGCAAGTAAGCAAGTAAGCAAGTAAGCAAGTAAGCAAGTAAGCAAGTAAGCAAGTAAGCAAGTAAGCAAGTAAGCAAGTAAGCAAGTAAGCAAGTAAGCAAGTAAGCAAGTAAGCAAGTAAGCAAGTAAGCAAGTAAGCAAGTAAGCAAGTAAGCAAGTAAGCAAGTAAGCAAGTAAGCAAGTAAGCAAGTAAGCAAGTAAGCAAGTAAGCAAGTAAGCAAGTAAGCAAGTAAGCAAGTAAGCAAGTAAGCAAGTAAGCAAGTAAGCAAGTAAGCAAGTAAGCAAGTAAGCAAGTAAGCAAGTAAGCAAGTAAGCAAGTAAGCAAGTAAGCAAGTAAGCAAGTAAGCAAGTAAGCAAGTAAGCAAGTAAGCAAGTAAGCAAGTAAGCAAGTAAGCAAGTAAGCAAGTAAGCAAGTAAGCAAGTAAGCAAGTAAGCAAGTAAGCAAGTAAGCAAGTAAGCAAGTAAGCAAGTAAGCAAGTAAGCAAGTAAGCAAGTAAGCAAGTAAGCAAGTAAGCAAGTAAGCAAGTAAGCAAGTAAGCAAGTAAGCAAGTAAGCAAGTAAGCAAGTAAGCAAGTAAGCAAGTAAGCAAGTAAGCAAGTAAGCAAGTAAGCAAGTAAGCAAGTAAGCAAGTAAGCAAGTAAGCAAGTAAGCAAGTAAGCAAGTAAGCAAGTAAGCAAGTAAGCAAGTAAGCAAGTAAGCAAGTAAGCAAGTAAGCAAGTAAGCAAGTAAGCAAGTAAGCAAGTAAGCAAGTAAGCAAGTAAGCAAGTAAGCAAGTAAGCAAGTAAGCAAGTAAGCAAGTAAGCAAGTAAGCAAGTAAGCAAGTAAGCAAGTAAGCAAGTAAGCAAGTAAGCAAGTAAGCAAGTAAGCAAGTAAGCAAGTA
The DNA here is from genome assembly GCA_019918135.1 of Paulinella micropora. Classification (NCBI taxonomy): domain Eukaryota; phylum Cercozoa; class Imbricatea; order Euglyphida; family Paulinellidae; genus Paulinella; species Paulinella micropora. The sequence continues at coordinate 149,490 of WBZZ01002926.1, forward strand.
AGCAAGTAAGCAAGTAAGCAAGTAAGCAAGTAAGCAAGTAAGCAAGTAAGCAAGTAAGCAAGTAAGCAAGTAAGCAAGTAAGCAAGTAAGCAAGTAAGCAAGTAAGCAGTAAGCAAGTAAGCAAGTAAGCAAGTAAGCAAGTAAGCAAGTAAGCAAGTAAGCAAGTAAGCAAGTAAGCAAGTAAGCAAGTAAGCAAGTAAGCAAGTAAGCAAGTAAGCAAGTAAGCAAGTAAGCAAGTAAGCAAGTAAGCAAGTAAGCAAGTAAGCAAGTAAGCAAGTAAGCAAGTAAGCAAGTAAGCAAGTAAGCAAGTAAGCAAGTAAGCAAGTAAGCAAGTAAGCAAGTAAGCAAGTAAGCAAGTAAGCAAGTAAGCAAGTAAGCAAGTAAGCAAGTAAGCAAGTAAGCAAGTAAGCAAGTAAGCAAGTAAGCAAGTAAGCAAGTAAGCAAGTAAGCAAGTAAGCAAGTAAGCAAGTAAGCAAGTAAGCAAGTAAGCAAGTAAGCAAGTAAGCAAGTAAGCAAGTAAGCAAGTAAGCAAGTAAGCAAGTAAGCAAGTAAGCAAGTAAGCAAGTAAGCAAGTAAGCAAGTAAGCAGTAAGCAGTAAGCAGGTAAGCAGTAAGCAGTAAGCAGTAAGCAGGTAAGCAGGTAAGCAGGTAAGCAGGTAAGCAGGTAAGCAGGTAAGCAGGTAAGCAGGTAAGCAGGTAAGCAGGTAGCAGGTAAGCAGGTAAGCAGGTAAGCAGGTAAGCAGGTAAGCAGGTAAGCAGGTAAGCAGGTAAGCAGGTAAGCAGGTAAGCAGGTAAGCAGGTAAGCAGGTAAGCAGGTAAGCAGGTAAGCAGGTAAGCAGGTAAGCAGGTAGCAGGTAAGCAGGTAAGCAGGTAAGCAGGTAAGCAGGTAAGCAGGTAAGCAGGTAAGCAGGTAAGCAGGTAAGCAGGTAAGCAGGTAAGCAGTAAGCAGGTAAGCAGGTAAGCAGGTAAGCAGGTAAGCAGGTAAGCAGGTAAGCAGTAAGCAGGTAAGCAGGTAAGCAGGTAAGCAGGTAAGCAGGTAAGCAGTAAGCAGGTAAGCAGGTAAGCAGGTAAGCAGGTAAGCAGGTAAGCAGGTAAGCAGGTAAGCAGGTAAGCAGGTAAGCAGGTAAGCAGGTAAGCAGGTAAGCAGGTAAGCAGGTAAGCAGGTAAGCAGGTAAGCAGGTAAGCAGGTAAGCAGGTAAGCAGGTAAGCAGGTAAGCAGGTAAGCAGGTAAGCAGGTAAGCAGGTAAGCAGGTAAGCAGGTAAGCAGGTAAGCAGGTAAGCAGGTAAGCAGTAAGCAGGTAAGCAGGTAAGCAGGTAAGCAGGTAAGCAGGTAAGCAGGTAAGCAGGTAAGCAGGTAAGCAGGTAAGCAGTGCAGGTAAGCAGGTAAGCAGGTAAGCAGGTAAGCAGGTAAGCAGGTAAGCAGGTAAGCAGGTAAGCAGGTAAGCAGGTAAGCAGGTAAGCAGGTAAGCAGGTAAGCAGGTAAGCAGGTAAGCAGGTAAGCAGGTAAGCAGGTAAGCAGGTAAGCAGGTAAGCAGGTAAGCAGGTAAGCAGGTAAGCAGGTAAGCAGGTAAGCAGGTAAGCAGGTAAGCAGGTAAGCAGGTAGCAGGTAAGCAGGTAAGCAGGTAAGCAGGTAAGCAGGTAAGCAGGTAAGCAGGTAAGCAGGTAAGCAGGTAAGCAGGTAAGCAGGTAAGCAGGTAAGCAGGTAAGCAGGTAAGCAGGTAAGCAGGTAAGCAGGTAAGCAGGTAAGCAGGTAAGCAGGTAAGCAGGTAAGCAGGTAAGCAGGTAAGCAGGTAAGCAGGTAAGCAGGTAGCAGGTAAGCAGGTAAGCAGGTAAGCAGGTAAGCAGGTAAGCAGGTAAGCAGGTAAGCAGGTAAGCAGGTAAGCAGGTAAGCAGGTAAGCAGGTAAGCAGGTAAGCAGGTAAGCAGGTAAGCAGGTAAGCAGGTAAGCAGGTAAGCAGGTAAGCAGGTAAGCAGGTAAGCAGGTAAGCAGGTAAGCAGGTAAGCAGGTAAGCAGGTAAGCAGGTAAGCAGGTAAGCAGGTAAGCAGGTAAGCAGGTAAGCAGGTAAGCAGGTAAGCAGGTAAGCAGGTAGCAGGTAAGCAGGTAAGCAGGTAAGCAGGTAAGCAGGTAAGCAGGTAAGCAGGTAAGCAGGTAAGCAGGTAAGCAGGTAAGCAGGTAAGCAGGTAAGCAGGTAAGCAGGTAAGCAGGTAAGCAGGTAAGCAGGTAAGCAGGTAAGCAGTAAGCAGGTAAGCAGGTAAGCAGGTAAGCAGGTAAGCAGGTAAGCAGGTAAGCAGGTAAGAGGTAAGCAGGTAAGCAGGTAAGCAGGTAAGCAGGTAAGCAGGTAAGCAGGTAAGCAGGTAAGCAGGTAAGCAGGTAAGCAGGTAAGCAGGTAAGCAGGTAAGCAGGTAAGCAGGTAAGCAGGTAAGCAGGTAAGCAGGTAAGCAGGTAAGCAGGTAAGCAGGTAAGCAGGTAAGCAGGTAAGCAGGTAAGCAGGTAAGCAGGTAAGCAGGTAAGCAGGTAAGCAGGTAAGCAGGTAAGCAGGTAAGCAGGTAAGCAGGTAAGCAGGTAAGCAGTAAGCAGGTAGCAGGTAAGCAGGTAAGCAGGTAAGCAGGTAAGCGGTAAGCAGGTAAGCAGGTAAGCAGGTAAGCAGGTAGCAGGTAAGCAGGTAAGCAGGTAAGCAGGTAAGCAGGTAAGCAGGTAAGCAGGTAAGCAGGTAAGCAGGTAAGCAGGTAAGCAGGTAAGCAGGTAAGCAGGTAAGCAGGTAAGCAGGTAAGCAGGTAAGGCAGGTAAGCAGGTAAGCAGGTAAGCAGGTAAGCAGGTAAGCAGGTAAGCAGTAAGCAGGTAAGCAGGTAAGCAGGTAAGCAGGTAAGCAGGTAAGCAGGTAAGCAGGTAAGCAGGTAAGCAGGTAAGCAGGTAAGCAGGTAAGCAGGTAAGCAGGTAAGCAGTAAGCAGGTAAGCAGGTAAGCAGGTAAGCAGGTAAGCAGGTAAGCAGGTAAGCAGGTAAGCAGGTAAGCAGGTAAGCAGGTAAGCAGGTAAGCAGGTAAGCAGTAAGCAAGGTAAGCAGGTAAGCAGTAAGCAGGTAAGCAGTAAGCAGGTAAGCAGGTAAGCAGGTAAGCAGGTAAGCAGGTAAGCAGGTAAGCAGGTAAGCAGGTAAGCAGGTAAGCAGGTAAGCAGTAAGCAGGTAAGCAGGTAAGCAGGTAAGCAGGTAAGCAGGTAAGCAGGTAAGCAGGTAAGCAGGTAAGCAGGTAAGCAGGTAAGCAGGTAGCAGGTAAGCAGGTAAGCAGGTAAGCAGGTAAGCAGGTAAGCAGGTAAGCAGGTAAGTCAGGTAAGCAGTAAGCAGGTAAGCAGGTAAAGCAGGTAAGCAGGTAAGCAGGTAAGCAGGTAAGCAGGTAAGCAGGTAAGCAGGTAAGCAGGTAAGCAGGTAAGCAGGTAAGCAGGTAAGCAGGTAAGCAGGTAAGCAGGTAAGCAGTAAGCAGGTAAGCAGGTAAGCAGGTAAGCAGGTAAGCAGGTAAGCAGGTAAGCAGGTAAGCAGGTAAGCAGGTAAGCAGGTAAGCAGGTAAGCAGGTAAGCAGGTAAGCAGGTAAGCAGGTAAGCAGGTAAGCAGGTAAGCAGGTAAGCAGGTAAGCAGGTAAGCAGGTAAGCAGGTAAGCAGGTAAGCAGGTAAGCAGGTAAGCAGGTAAGCAGGTAAGCAGGTAAGCAGGTAAGCAGGTAAGCAGGTAAGCAGGTAAGCAGGTAAGCAGGTAAGCAGGTAAGCAGGTAAGCAGGTAAGCAGGTAAGCAGGTAAGCAGGTAAGCAGGTAAGCAGGTAAGCAGGTAAGCAGGTAGCAGGTAAGCAGGTAAGCAGGTAAGCAGTAAGCAGGTAAGCAGGTAAGCAGGTAAGCAGGTAAGCAGGTAAGCAGGTAAGCAGGTAAGCAGTAAGCAGGTAAGCAGGTAAGCAGGTAAGCAGGTAAGCAGGTAAGCAGGTAAGCAGGTAAGCAGGTAAGCAGGTAAGCAGGTAAGCAGGTAAGCAGGTAAGCAGGTAAGCAGGTAAGCAGGTAAGCAGTAAGCAGGTAAGCAGGTAAGCAGGTAAGCAGGTAAGCAGTAAGCAGGTAAGCAGGTAAGCAGGTAAGCAGGTAAGCAGGTAAGCAGGTAAGCAGTAAGCAGTAAGCAGGTAAGCAGTAAGCAGGTAAGCAGGTAAGCAGGTAAGCAGGTAAGCAGGTAAGCAGGTAAGCAGGTAGCAGGTAAGCAGGTAAGCAGGTAAGCAGGTAAGCAGGTAAGCAGGTAAGCAGGTAAGCAGGTAAGCAGGTAAGCAGGTAAGCAGGTAAGCAGGTAAGCAGGTAAGCAGGTAAGCAGGTAAGCAGGTAAGCAGGTAAGCAGGTAAGCAGGTAAAGCAGGTAAGCAGGTAAGCAGGTAAGCAGGTAAGCAGGTAAGCAGGTAAGCAGGTAAGCAGGTAAGCAGGTAAGCAGGTAAGCAGGTAAGCAGGTAAGCAGGTAAGCAGGTAAGCAGTAAGCAGGTAAGCAGGTAGCAGGTAAGCAGGTAAGCAGGTAAGCAGGTAAGCAGGTAAGCAGGTAAGCAGGTAAGCAGGTAAGCAGGTAAGCAGGTAAGCAGGTAAGCAGGTAAGCAGGTAAGCAGGTAGTAAGCAGGTAAGCAGGTAAGCAGGTAAGCAGGTAGCAGGTAAGCAGTAAGCAGGTAAGCAGGTAAGCAGGTAAGCAGGTAAGCAGGTAAGCAGGTAAGCAGGTAAGCAGGTAAGCAGGTAAGCAGGTAAGCAGGTAAGCAGGTAAGCAGGTAAGCAGGTAAGCAGGTAAGCAGGTAAGCAGGTAAGCAGGTAAGCAGGTAAGCAGGTAAGCAGGTAAGCAGGTAAGCAGGTAAGAGCAGGTAAGCAGGTAAGCAGGTAGCAGGTAGCAGGTAAGCAGGTAGCAGGTAAGCAGGTAAGCAGGTAGCAGGTAAGCAGGTAGCAGGTGAGCAGGTAGCAGGTGACAGGTGAAGCAGGTAGCAGGTAGCAGGTGAGCAGGTAGCAGGTGAGCAGCAGTGAGCGGTAGCAGGTGAGCAGGTGAGCAGGTGAGCAGGTGAGCAGGTGAGCAGGTGAGCAGGTGAGCAGGTGAGCAGGTGAGCAGGTGAGCAGGTGAGCAGGTGAGCAGGTGAGCAGGTGAGCAGGTGAGCAGGTGAGCAGGTGAGCAGGTGAGCAGGTGAGCAGGTGAGCAGGTGAGCAGGTGAGCAGGTGAGCAGGTGAGCAGGTGCAGGTGAGCAGGTGAGCAGGTGAGCAGGTGAGCAGGTGAGCAGGTGAGCAGGTGAGCAGGTGAGCAGGTGAGCAGGTGAGCAGGTAGCAGGTGAGCAGGTGAGCAGGTGAGCAGGTGAGCAGGTGAGCAGGTGAGCAGGTGAGCAGGTGAGCAGGTGAGCAGGTGAGCAGGTGAGCAGGTGAGCAGGTGAGCAGGTGAGCAGGTGAGCAGGTGAGCAGGTGAGCAGGTGAGCAGGTGAGCAGGTGAGCAGGTGAGCAGGTGAGCAGGTGAAGGTGAGCAGGTGAGCAGGTGAGCAGGTGAGCAGGTGAGCAGGTGAGCAGGTGAGCAGGTGAGCAGTGAGCAGGTGAGCAGGTGAGCAGGTGAGCAGGTGAGCAGGTGAGCAGGTGAGCAGGTGAGCAGGTGAGCAGGTGAGCAGGTGAGCAGGTGAGCAGGTGAGCAGGTGAGCAGGTGAGCAGGTGAGCAGTGAGCAGGTGAGCAGGTGAGCAGGTGAGCAGGTGAGCAGGTGAGCAGGTGAGCAGGTGAGCAGGTGAGCAGGTGAGCAGGTGAGCAGGTGAGCAGGTGAGCAGGTGAGCAGGTGAGCAGGTGAGCAGGTGAGCAGGTGAGCAGGTGAGCAGGTGAGCAGGTGAGCAGGTGAGCGGTGAGCAGGTGAGCAGGTGAGCAGGTGAGCAGGTGAGCAGGTGAGCAGGTGAGCAGGTGAGCAGGTGAGCAGGTGAGCAGGTGAGCAGGTGAGCAGGTGAGCAGGTGAGCAGGTGAGCAGGTGAGCAGGTGAGCAGGTGAGCAGGTGAGCAGGTGAGCAGGTGAGCAGGTGAGCAGGTGAGCAGGTAGCAGGTGAGCAGGTGAGCAGGTGAGGCAGGTGAGCAGGTGAGCAGGTGAGCAGGTGAGCAGGTGAGCAGGTGAGCAGGTGAGCAGGTGAGCAGGTGAGCAGGTGAGCAGGTGAGCAGGTGAGCAGGTGAGCAGGTGAGCAGGTGAGCAGGTGAGCAGGTGAGCAGGTGAGCAGGTGAGCAGGTGAGCAGGTGAGCAGGTGAGCAGGTGAGCAGGTGAGCAGGTGAGCAGGTGAGCAGGTGAGCAGGTGAGCAGGTGAGCAGGTGAGCAGGTGAGCAGGTGAGCAGGTGAGCAGGTGAGCAGGTGAGCAGGTGAGCAGGAGCAGGTGAGCAGGTGAGCAGGTGAGCAGGTGAGCAGGTGAGCAGGTGAGCAGGTGAGCAGGTGAGCAGGTGAGCAGGTGAGCAGGTGAGCAGGTGAGCAGGTGAGCAGGTGAGCAGGTGAGCAGGTGAGCAGGTGAGCAGGTGAGCAGGTGAGCAGGTGAGCAGGTGAGCAGGTGAGCAGGTGAGCAGGTGAGCAGGTGAGCAGGTGAGCAGGTGAGCAGGTGAGTAGGTGAGCAGGTGAGCAGGTGAGCAGGTGAGCAGGTGAGCAGGTGAGCAGGTGAGCAGGTGAGCAGGTGAGCAGGTGAGCAGGTGAGCAGGTGAGCAGGTGAGCAGGTGAGCAGGTGAGCAGGTGAGCAGGTGAGTAGGTGAGCAGGTGAGCAGGTGAGCAGGTGAGTAGGTGAGTAGGTGAGTAGGTGAGTAGGTGAGTAGGTGAGTAGGTGAGAGTAGGTGAGTAGGTGAGTAGGTGAGTAGGTGAGTAGGTGAGTAGGTGAGTAGGTGAGTAGGTGAGTAGGTGAGTAGGTGAGTAGGTGAGTAGGTGAGTAGGTGAGTAGGTGAGTAGGTGAGTAGGTGAGTAGGTGAGTAGGTGAGTAGGTGAGTAGTGGTGAGTAAGGGTGAGTAGGTGAGTAGGTGAGTAGGTGAGTAGGTGAGTAGGTGAGTAGGTGAGTAGGTGAGTAGGTGAGTAGGTGAGTAGGTGAGTAGGTGAGTAGGTGAGTAGGTGAGTAGGTGAGTAGGTGAGTAGGTGAGTAGGTGAGTAGGTGAGTAGGTGAGTAGGTGAGTAGGTGAGTAGGTGAGTAGGTGAGTAGGTGAGTAGGTGAGTAGGTGAGTAGGTGAGTAGGTGAGTAGGTGAGTAGGTGAGTAGGTGAGTAGGTGAGTAGGTGAGTAGGTGAGTAGGTGAGTAGGTGAGTAGGTGAGTAGGTGAGTAGGTGAGTAGGTGAGTAGTGAGTGGTGAGTAGGTGAGTAGGTGAGTAGGTGAGTAGGTGAGTAGGTGAGTAGGTGAGTAGGTGAGTAGGTGAGTAGGTGAGTAGGTGAGTAGGTGAGTAGGTGAGTAGGTGAGTAGGTGAGTAGGTGAGTAGGTGAGTAGGTGAGTAGGTGAGTAGGTGAGTAGGTGAGTAGGTGAGTAGGTGAGTAGGTGAGTAGGTGAGTAGGTGAGTAGGTGAGTAGGTGAGTAGGTGAGTAGGTGAGTAGGTGAGTAGGTGAGTAGGTGAGTAGGTGAGTAGGTGAGTAGGTGAGTAGGTGAGTAGGTGAGTAGGTGAGTAGGTGAGTAGTGAGTAGGTGAGTAGGTGAGTAGGTGAGTAGGTGAGTAGGTGAGTAGGTGAGTAGGTGAGTAGGTGAGTAGGTGAGTAGGTGAGTAGGTGAGTAGGTGAGTAGGTGAGTAGGTGAGTAGGTGAGTAGGTGAGTAGGTGAGTAGGTGAGTAGGTGAGTAGGTGAGTAGGTGAGTAGGTGAGTAGGTGAGTAGGTGAGTAGGTGAGTAGGTGAGTAGGTGAGTAGGTGAGTAGGTGAGTAGGTGAGTAGGTGAGTAGGTGAGTAGGTGAGTAGGTGAGTAGGTGAGTAGGTGAGTAGTGAGTAGGTGAGTAGGTGAGTAGGTGAGTAGGTGAGTAGGTGAGTAGGTGAGTAGGTGAGTAGGTGAGTAGGTGAGTAGGTGAGTAGGTGAGTAGGTGAGTAGGTGAGTAGGTGAGTAGGTGAGTAGGTGAGTAGGTGAGTAGGTGAGTAGGTGAGTAGGTGAGTAGGTGAGTAGGTGAGTAGGTGAGTAGGTGAGTAGGTGAGTAGGTGAGTAGGTGAGTAGGTGAGTAGGTGAGTAGGTGAGTAGGTGAGTAGGTGAGTAGGTGAGTAGGTGAGTAGGTGAGTAGGTGAGTAGGTGAGTAGGTGAGTAGGTGAGTAGGTGAGTAGGTGAGTAGGTGAGTAGGTGAGTAGGTGAGTAGGTGAGTAGGTGAGTAGGTGAGTAGGTGAGTAGGTGAGTAGGTGAGTAGGTGAGTAGGTGAGTAGGTGAGTAGGTGAGTAGGTGAGTAGGTGAGTAGGTGAGTAGGTGAGTAGGTGAGTAGGTGAGTAGGTGAGTAGGTGAGTAGGTGAGTAGGTGAGTAGGTGAGTAGGTGAGTAGGTGAGTAGGTGAGTAGGTGAGTAGGTGAGTAGGTGAGTAGGTGAGTAGGTGAGTAGGTGAGTAGGTGAGTAGGTGAGTAGGTGAGTAGGTGAGTAGGTGAGTAGGTGAGTAGGTGAGTAGGTGAGTAGGTGAGTAGGTGAGTAGGTGAGTAGGTGAGTAGGTGAGTAGGTGAGTAGGTGAGTAGGTGAGTAGGTGAGTAGGTGAGTAGGTGAGTAGGTGAGTAGGTGAGTAGGTGAGTAGGTGAGTAGGTGAGTAGGTGAGTAGGTGAGTAGGTGAGTAGGTGAGTAGGTGAGTAGGTGAGTAGGTGAGTAGGTGAGTAGGTGAGTAGGTGAGTAGGTGAGTAGGTGAGTAGGTGAGTAGGTGAGTAGGTGAGTAGGTGAGTAGGTGAGTAGGTGAGTAGGTGAGTAGGTGAGTAGGTGAGTAGGTGAGTAGGTGAGTAGGTGAGTAGGTGAGTAGGTGAGTAGGTGAGTAGGTGAGTAGGTGAGTAGGTGAGTAGGTGAGTAGGTGAGTAGGTGAGTAGGTGAGTAGGTGAGTAGGTGAGTAGGTGAGTAGGTGAGTAGGTGAGTAGGTGAGTAGGTGAGTAGGTGAGTAGGTGAGTAGGTGAGTAGGTGAGTAGGTGAGTAGGTGAGTAGGTGAGTAGGTGAGTAGGTGAGTAGGTGAGTAGGTGAGTAGGTGAGTAGGTGAGTAGGTGAGTAGGTGAGTAGGTGAGTAGGTGAGTAGGTGAGTAGGTGAGGTGATAGGTGAGTAGGTGAGTAGGTGAGTAGGTGTAGGTGAGTAGGTGAGTAGGTGAGTAGGTGAGTAGGTGAGTAGGTGAGTAGGTGAGTAGGTGAGTAGGTGAGTAGGTGAGTAGGTGAGTAGGTGAGTAGGTGAGTAGGTGAGTAGGTGAGTAGGTGAGTAGGTGAGTAGGTGAGTAGGTGAGTAGGTGAGTAGGTGAGTAGGTGAGTAGGTGAGTAGGTGAGTAGGTGAGTAGGTGAGTAGGTGAGTAGGTGAGTAGGTGAGTAGGTGAGTAGGTGAGTAGGTAGTAGGTGAGTAGGTGAGTAGGTGAGTAGGTGAGTAGGTGAGTAGGTGAGTAGGTGAGTAGGTGAGTAGGTGAGTAGGTGAGTAGGGAGTGGTGAGTAGGTGAGTAGGTGAGTAGGTGAGTAGGTGAGTAGGTGAGTAGGTGAGTAGGTGAGTAGGTGAGTAGGTGAGTAGGTGAGTAGGTGAGTAGGTGAGTAGGTGAGTAGGTGAGTAGGTGAGTAGGTGAGTAGGTGAGTAGGTGAGTAGGTGAGTAGGTGAGTAGGTGAGTAGGTGAGTAGGTGAGTAGGTGAGTAGGTGAGTAGGTGAGTAGGTGAGTAGGTGAGTAGGTGAGTAGGTGAGTAGGTGAGTAGGTGAGTAGGTGAGTAGGTGAGTAGGTGAGTAGGTGAGTAGGTGAGTAGGTGAGTAGGTGAGTAGGTGAGTAGGTGAGTAGGTGAGTAGGTGAGTAGGTGAGTAGGTGAGTAGGTGAGTAGGTGAGTAGGTGAGTAGGTGAGTAGGTGAGTAGGTGAGTAGGTGAGTAGGTAGTAGTGAGTAGGTGAGTAGGTGAGTAGGTGAGTAGGTGAGTAGGTGAGTAGGTGAGTAGGTGAGTAGGTGAGTAGGTGAGTAGGTGAGTAGGTGAGTAGGTGAGTAGGTGAGTAGGTGTAGGTGAGTAGTGTAGGTGAGTAGGTGAGTAGGTGAGTAGGTGAGTAGGTGAGTAGGTGAGTAGGTGAGTAGGTGAGTAGGTGAGTAGGTGAGTAGGTGAGTAGGTGAGTAGGTGAGTAGGTGAGTAGGTGAGTAGGTGAGTAGGTGAGTAGGTGAGTAGGTGAGTAGGTGAGTAGGTGAGTAGGTGAGTAGGTGAGTAGGTGAAGTAGGTGAGTAGGTGAGTAGGTGAGTAGGTGAGTAGGTGAGTAGGTGAGTAGGTGAGTAGGTGAGTAGGTGAGTAGGTGAGTAGGTGAGTAGGTGAGTAGGTGAGTAGGTGAGTAGGTGAGTAGGTGAGTAGGTGAGTAGGTGAGTAGGTGAGTAGGTGAGTAGGTGAGTAGGTGAGTAGGTGAGTAGGTGAGTAGGTGAGTAGGTGAGTAGGTGAGTAGGTGAGTAGGTGAGTAGGTGAGTAGGTGAGTAGGTGAGTAGGTGAGTAGGTGAGTAGGTGAGTAGGTGAGTAGGTGAGTAGGTGAGTAGGGAGTAGGTGAGTAGGTGAGTAGGTGAGTAGGTGAGTAGGTGAGTAGGTGAGTAGGTGAGTAGGTGAGTAGGTGAGTAGGTGAGTAGGTGAGTAGGTGAGTAGGTGAGTAGGTGAGTAGGTGAGTAGGTGAGTAGGTGAGTAGGTGAGTAGGTGAGTAGGTGAGTAGGTGAGTAGGTGAGTAGGTGAGTAGGTGAGTAGGTGAGTAGGTGAGTAGGTGAGTAGGTGAGTAGGTGAGTAGTGAGGGTGAGTAGGTGAGTAGGTGAGTAGGTGAGTAGGTGAGTAGGTGAGTAGGTGAGTAGTGAGTAGTAGGTGAGTAGGTGAGTAGGTGAGTAGGTGAGTAGGTGAGTAGGTGAGTAGGTGAGTAGGTGAGTAGGTGAGTAGGTGAGTAGGTGAGTAGGTGAGTAGGTGAGTAGGTGAGTAGGTGAGTAGGTGAGTAGGTGAGTAGGTGAGTAGGTGAGTAGGTGAGTAGGTGAGTAGGTGAGTAGGTGAGTAGGTGAGTAGGTGAGTAGGTGTGAGTAGTGAGTAGGTGAGTAGGTGAGTAGGTGAGTAGGTGAGTAGGTGAGTAGGTGAGTAGGTGAGTAGTGAGTGAGTAGGTGAGTAGGTGAGTAGGTGAGTAGGTGAGTAGGTGAGTAGGTGAGTAGGTGAGTAGGTGAGTAGGTGAGTAGGTAGTAGGTGAGTAGGTGAGTAGGTGAGTAGGTGAGTAGGTGAGTAGGTGAGTAGGTGAGTAGGTGAGTAGGTGAGTAGGTGAGTAGGTGAGTAGGTGAGTAGGTGAGTAGGTGAGTAGGTGAGTAGGTGAGTAGGTGAGTAGGTGAGTAGGTGAGTAGGTGAGTAGGTGAGTAGGTGAGTAGGTGAGTAGGTGAGTAGGTGAGTAGGTGAGTAGGTGAGTAGGTGAGTAGGTGAGTAGGTGAGTAGGTGAGTAGGTGAGTAGGTGAGTAGGTGAGTAGGTGAGTAGGTGAGTAGGTGAGTAGGTGAGTAGGTGAGTAGGTGAGTAGGTGAGTAGGTGAGTAGGTGAGTAGGTGAGTAGGTGAGTAGGTGAGTAGGTGAGTAGGTGAGTAGGTGAGTAGGTGAGTAGGTGAGTAGGTGAGTAGGTGAGTAGGTGAGTAGGTGAGTAGGTGAGTAGGTGAGTAGGTGAGTAGGTGAGTAGGTGAGTAGGTGAGTAGGTGAGTAGGTGAGTAGGTGAGTAGGTGAGTAGGTGAGTAGGTGAGTAGGTGAGTAGGTGAGTAGGTGAGTAGGTGAGTAGGTGAGTAGGTGAGTAGGTGAGTAGGTGAGTAGGTGAGTAGGTGAGTAGGTGAGTAGGTGAGTAGGTGAGTAGGTGAGTAGGTGAGTAGGTGAGTAGGTGAGTAGGTGAGTAGGTGAGTAGGTGAGTAGGTGAGTAGGTGAGTAGGTGAGTAGGTGAGTAGGTGAGTAGGTGAGTAGGTGAGTAGGTGAGTAGGTGAGTAGGTGAGTAGGTGAGTAGGTGAGTAGGTGAGTAGGTGAGTAGGTGAGTAGGTGAGTAGGTGAGTAGGTGAGTAGGTGAGTAGGTGAGTAGGTGAGTAGGTGAGTAGGTGAGTAGGTGAGTAGGTGAGTAGGTGAGTAGGTGAGTAGGTGAGTAGGTGAGTAGGTGAGTAGGTGAGTAGGTGAGTAGGTGAGTAGGTGAGTAGGTGAGTAGGTGAGTAGGTGAGTAGGTGAGTAGGTGAGTAGGTGAGTAGGTGAGTAGGTGAGTAGGTGAGTAGGTGAGTAGGTGAGTAGGTGAGTAGGTGAGTAGGTGAGTAGGTGAGTAGGTGAGTAGGTGAGTAGGTGAGTAGGTGAGTAGGTGAGTAGGTGAGTAGGTGAGTAGGTGAGTAGGTGAGTAGGTGAGTAGGTGAGTAGGTGAGTAGGTGAGTAGGTGAGTAGGTGAGTAGGTGAGTAGGTGAGTAGGTGAGTAGGTGAGTAGGTGAGTAGGTGAGTAGGTGAGTAGGTGAGTAGGTGAGTAGGTGAGTAGGTGAGTAGGTGAGTAGGTGAGTAGGTGAGTAGGTGAGTAGGTGAGTAGGTGAGTAGGTGAGTAGGTGAGTAGGTGAGTAGGTGAGTAGGTGAGTAGGTGAGTAGGTGAGTAGGTGAGTAGGTGAGTAGGTGAGTAGGTGAGTAGGTGAGTAGGTGAGTAGGTGAGTAGGTGAGTAGGTGAGTAGGTGAGTAGGTGAGTAGGTGAGTAGGTGAGTAGGTGAGTAGGTGAGTAGGTGAGTAGGTGAGTAGGTGAGTAGGTGAGTAGGTGAGTAGGTGAGTAGGTGAGTAGGTGAGTAGGTGAGTAGGTGAGTAGGTGAGTAGGTGAGTAGGTGAGTAGGTGAGTAGGTGAGTAGGTGAGTAGGTGAGTAGGTGAGTAGGTGAGTAGGTGAGTAGGTGAGTAGGTGAGTAGGTGAGTAGGTGAGTAGGTGAGTAGGTGAGTAGGTGAGTAGGTGAGTAGGTGAGTAGGTGAGTAGGTGAGTAGGTGAGTAGGTGAGTAGGTGAGTAGGTGAGTAGGTGAGTAGGTGAGTAGGTGAGTAGGTGAGTAGGTGAGTAGGTGAGTAGGTGAGTAGGTGAGTAGGTGAGTAGGTGAGTAGGTGAGTAGGTGAGTAGGTGAGTAGGTGAGTAGGTGAGTAGGTGAGTAGGTGAGTAGGTGAGTAGGTGAGTAGGTGAGTAGGTGAGTAGGTGAGTAGGTGAGTAGGTGAGTAGGTGAGTAGGTGAGTAGGTGAGTAGGTGAGTAGGTGAGTAGGTGAGTAGGTGAGTAGGTGAGTAGGTGAGTAGGTGAGTAGGTGAGTAGGTGAGTAGGTGAGTAGGTGAGTAGGTGAGTAGGTGAGTAGGTGAGTAGGTGAGTAGGTGAGTAGGTGAGTAGGTGAGTAGGTGAGTAGGTGAGTAGGTGAGTAGGTGAGTAGGTGAGTAGGTGAGTAGGTGAGTAGGTGAGTAGGTGAGTAGGTGAGTAGGTGAGTAGGTGAGTAGGTGAGTAGGTGAGTAGGTGAGTAGGTGAGTAGGTGAGTAGGTGAGTAGGTGAGTAGGTGAGTAGGTGAGTAGGTGAGTAGGTGAGTAGGTGAGTAGGTGAGTAGGTGAGTAGGTGAGTAGGTGAGTAGGTGAGTAGGTGAGTAGGTGAGTAGGTGAGTAGGTGAGTAGGTGAGTAGGTGAGTAGGTGAGTAGGTGAGTAGGTGAGTAGGTGAGTAGGTGAGTAGGTGAGTAGGTGAGTAGGTGAGTAGGTGAGTAGGTGAGTAGGTGAGTAGGTGAGTAGGTGAGTAGGTGAGTAGGTGAGTAGGTGAGTAGGTGAGTAGGTGAGTAGGTGAGTAGGTGAGTAGGTGAGTAGGTGAGTAGGTGAGTAGGTGAGTAGGTGAGTAGGTGAGTAGGTGAGTAGGTGAGTAGGTGAGTAGGTGAGTAGGTGAGTAGGTGAGTAGGTGAGTAGGTGAGTAGGTGAGTAGGTGAGTAGGTGAGTAGGTGAGTAGGTGAGTAGGTGAGTAGGTGAGTAGGTGAGTAGGTGAGTAGGTGAGTAGGTGAGTAGGTGAGTAGGTGAGTAGGTGAGTAGGTGAGTAGGTGAGTAGGTGAGTAGGTGAGTAGGTGAGTAGGTGAGTAGGTGAGTAGGTGAGTAGGTGAGTAGGTGAGTAGGTGAGTAGGTGAGTAGGTGAGTAGGTGAGTAGGTGAGTAGGTGAGTAGGTGAGTAGGTGAGTAGGTGAGTAGGTGAGTAGGTGAGTAGGTGAGTAGGTGAGTAGGTGAGTAGGTGAGTAGGTGAGTAGGTGAGTAGGTGAGTAGGTGAGTAGGTGAGTAGGTGAGTAGGTGAGTAGGTGAGTAGGTGAGTAGGTGAGTAGGTGAGTAGGTGAGTAGGTGAGTAGGTGAGTAGGTGAGTAGGTGAGTAGGTGAGTAGGTGAGTAGGTGAGTAGGTGAGTAGGTGAGTAGGTGAGTAGGTGAGTAGGTGAGTAGGTGAGTAGGTGAGTAGGTGAGTAGGTGAGTAGGTGAGTAGGTGAGTAGGTGAGTAGGTGAGTAGGTGAGTAGGTGAGTAGGTGAGTAGGTGAGTAGGTGAGTAGGTGAGTAGGTGAGTAGGTGAGTAGGTGAGTAGGTGAGTAGGTGAGTAGGTGAGTAGGTGAGTAGGTGAGTAGGTGAGTAGGTGAGTAGGTGAGTAGGTGAGTAGGTGAGTAGGTGAGTAGGTGAGTAGGTGAGTAGGTGAGTAGGTGAGTAGGTGAGTAGGTGAGTAGGTGAGTAGGTGAGTAGGTGAGTAGGTGAGTAGGTGAGTAGGTGAGTAGGTGAGTAGGTGAGTAGGTGAGTAGGTGAGTAGGTGAGTAGGTGAGTAGGTGAGTAGGTGAGTAGGTGAGTAGGTGAGTAGGTGAGTAGGTGAGTAGGTGAGTAGGTGAGTAGGTGAGTAGGTGAGTAGGTGAGTAGGTGAGTAGGTGAGTAGGTGAGTAGGTGAGTAGGTGAGTAGGTGAGTAGGTGAGTAGGTGAGTAGGTGAGTAGGTGAGTAGGTGAGTAGGTGAGTAGGTGAGTAGGTGAGTAGGTGAGTAGGTGAGTAGGTGAGTAGGTGAGTAGGTGAGTAGGTGAGTAGGTGAGTAGGTGAGTAGGTGAGTAGGTGAGTAGGTGAGTAGGTGAGTAGGTGAGTAGGTGAGTAGGTGAGTAGGTGAGTAGGTGAGTAGGTGAGTAGGTGAGTAGGTGAGTAGGTGAGTAGGTGAGTAGGTGAGTAGGTGAGTAGGTGAGTAGGTGAGTAGGTGAGTAGGTGAGTAGGTGAGTAGGTGAGTAGGTGAGTAGGTGAGTAGGTGAGTAGGTGAGTAGGTGAGTAGGTGAGTAGGTGAGTAGGTGAGTAGGTGAGTAGGTGAGTAGGTGAGTAGGTGAGTAGGTGAGTAGGTGAGTAGGTGAGTAGGTGAGTAGGTGAGTAGGTGAGTAGGTGAGTAGGTGAGTAGGTGAGTAGGTGAGTAGGTGAGTAGGTGAGTAGGTGAGTAGGTGAGTAGGTGAGTAGGTGAGTAGGTGAGTAGGTGAGTAGGTGAGTAGGTGAGTAGGTGAGTAGGTGAGTAGGTGAGTAGGTGAGTAGGTGAGTAGGTGAGTAGGTGAGTAGGTGAGTAGGTGAGTAGGTGAGTAGGTGAGTAGGTGAGTAGGTGAGTAGGTGAGTAGGTGAGTAGGTGAGTAGGTGAGTAGGTGAGTAGGTGAGTAGGTGAGTAGGTGAGTAGGTGAGTAGGTGAGTAGGTGAGTAGGTGAGTAGGTGAGTAGGTGAGTAGGTGAGTAGGTGAGTAGGTGAGTAGGTGAGTAGGTGAGTAGGTGAGTAGGTGAGTAGGTGAGTAGGTGAGTAGGTGAGTAGGTGAGTAGGTGAGTAGGTGAGTAGGTGAGTAGGTGAGTAGGTGAGTAGGTGAGTAGGTGAGGTGAGTAGGTGAGTAGGTGAGTAGGTGAGTAGGTGAGTAGGTGAGTAGGTGAGTAGGTGAGTAGGTGAGTAGGTGAGTAGGTGAGTAGGTGAGTAGGTGAGTAGGTGAGTAGGTGAGTAGGTGAGTAGGTGAGTAGGTGAGTAGGTGAGTAGGTGAGTAGGTGAGTAGGTGAGTAGGTGAGTAGGTGAGTAGGTGAGTAGGTGAGTAGGTGAGTAGGTGAGTAGGTGAGTAGGTGAGTAGGTGAGTAGGTGAGTAGGTGAGTAGGTGAGTAGGTGAGTAGGTGAGTAGGTGAGTAGGTGAGTAGGTGAGTAGGTGAGTAGTGAGTAGGTGAGTAGGTGAGTAGGTGAGTAGGTGAGTAGGTGAGTAGGTGAGTAGGTGAGTAGGTGAGTAGGTGAGTAGGTGAGTAGGTGAGTAGGTGAGTAGGTGAGTAGGTGAGTAGGTGAGTAGGTGAGTAGTGAGTAGGTGAGTAGGTGAGTAGGTGAGTAGGTGAGTAGGTGAGTAGGTGAGTAGGTGAGTAGGTGAGTAGGTGAGTAGGTGAGTAGGTGAGTAGGTGAGTAGGTGAGTAGGTGAGTAGGTGAGTAGGTGAGTAGGTGAGTAGGTGAGTAGGTGAGTAGGTGAGTAGGTGAGTAGGTGAGTAGGTGAGTAGGTGAGTAGGTGAGTAGGTG
The DNA here is from genome assembly GCA_019918135.1 of Paulinella micropora. Classification (NCBI taxonomy): domain Eukaryota; phylum Cercozoa; class Imbricatea; order Euglyphida; family Paulinellidae; genus Paulinella; species Paulinella micropora. Next base: position 166,082 of record WBZZ01002926.1, read on the forward strand.
AGTAGGTGAGTAGGTGAGTAGGTGAGTAGGTGAGTAGGTGAGTAGGTGAGTAGGTGAGTAGGTGAGTAGGTGAGTAGGTGAGTAGGTGAGTAGGTGAGTAGGTGAGTAGGTGAGTAGGTGAGTAGGTGAGTAGGTGAGTAGGTGAGTAGGTGAGTAGGTGAGTAGGTGAGTAGGTGAGTAGGTGAGTAGGTGAGTAGGTGAGTAGGTGAGTAGGTGAGTAGTGAGTAGGTGAGTAGGTGAGTAGGTGAGTAGGTGAGTAGGTGAGTAGGTGAGTAGGTGAGTAGGTGAGTAGGTGAGTAGGTGAGTAGGTGAGTAGGTGAGTAGGTGAGTAGGTGAGTAGGTGAGTAGGTGAGTAGGTGAGTAGGTGAGTAGGTGAGTAGGTGAGTAGGTGAGTAGGTGAGTAGGTGAGTAGGTGAGTAGGTGAGTAGGTGAGTAGGTGAGTAGGTGAGTAGGTGAGTAGGTGAGTAGGTGAGTAGGTGAGTAGGTGAGTAGGTGAGTAGGTGAGTAGGTGAGTAGGTGAGTAGGTGAGTAGGTGAGTAGGTGAGTAGGTGAGTAGGTGAGTAGGTGAGTAGGTGAGTAGGTGAGTAGGTGAGTAGGTGAGTAGGTGAGTAGGTGAGTAGGTGAGTAGGTGAGTAGGTGAGTAGGTGAGTAGGTGAGTAGGTGAGTAGGTGAGTAGGTGAGTAGGTGAGTAGGTGAGTAGGTGAGTAGGTGAGTAGGTGAGTAGGTGAGTAGGTGAGTAGGTGAGTAGGTGAGTAGGTGAGTAGGTGAGTAGGTGAGTAGGTGAGTAGGTGAGTAGGTGAGTAGGTGAGTAGGTGAGTAGGTGAGTAGGTGAGTAGGTGAGTAGGTGAGTAGGTGAGTAGGTGAGTAGGTGAGTAGGTGAGTAGGTGAGTAGGTGAGTAGGTGAGTAGGTGAGTAGGTGAGTAGGTGAGTAGGTGAGTAGGTGAGTAGGTGAGTAGGTGAGTAGGTGAGTAGGTGAGTAGGTGAGTAGGTGAGTAGGTGAGTAGGTGAGTAGGTGGTAGGTGAGTAGGTGAGTAGGTGAGTAGGTGAGTAGGTGAGTAGGTGAGTAGGTGAGTAGGTGAGTAGGTGAGTAGGTGAGTAGGTGAGTAGGTGAGTAGGTGAGTAGGTGAGTAGGTGAGTAGGTGAGTAGGTGAGTAGGTGAGTAGGTGAGTAGGTGAGTAGGTGAGTAGGTGAGTAGGTGAGTAGGTGAGTAGGTGAGTAGGTGAGTAGGTGAGTAGGTGAGTAGGTGAGTAGGTGAGTAGGTGAGTAGGTGAGTAGGTGAGTAGGTGAGTAGGTGAGTAGGTGAGTAGGTGAGTAGGTGAGTAGGTGAGTAGGTGAGTAGGTGAGTAGGTGAGTAGGTGAGTAGGTGAGTAGGTGAGTAGGTGAGTAGGTGAGTAGGTGAGTAGGTGAGTAGGTGAGTAGGTGAGTAGGTGAGTAGGTGAGTAGGTGAGTAGGTGAGTAGGTGAGTAGGTGAGTAGGTGAGTAGGTGAGTAGGTGAGTAGGTGAGTAGGTGAGTAGGTGAGTAGTGAGTAGGTGAGTAGGTGAGTAGGTGAGTAGGTGAGTAGGTGAGTAGGTGAGTAGGTGAGTAGGTGAGTAGGTGAGTAGGTGAGTAGGTGAGTAGGTGAGTAGGTGAGTAGGTGAGTAGGTGAGTAGGTGAGTAGGTGAGTAGGTGAGTAGGTGAGTAGGTGAGTAGGTGAGTAGGTGAGTAGGTGAGTAGGTGAGTAGGTGAGTAGGTGAGTAGGTGAGTAGGTGAGTAGGTGAGTAGGTGAGTAGGTGAGTAGGTGAGTAGGTGAGTAGGTAGGTGAGTAGGTGAGTAGGTGAGTAGGTGAGTAGGTGAGTAGGTGAGTAGGTGAGTAGGTGAGTAGGTGAGTAGGTGAGTAGGTGAGTAGGTGAGTAGGTGAGTAGGTGAGTAGGTGAGTAGGTGAGTAGGTGAGTAGGTGAGTAGGTGAGTAGGTGAGTAGGTGAGTAGGTGAGTAGGTGAGTAGGTGAGTAGGTGAGTAGGTGAGTAGGTGAGTAGGTGAGTAGGTGAGTAGGTGAGTAGGTGAGTAGTGAGTAGGTGAGTAGGTGAGTAGGTGAGTAGGTGAGTAGGTGAGTAGGTGAGTAGGTGAGTAGGTGAGTAGGTGAGTAGGTGAGTAGGTGAGTAGGTGAGTAGGTGAGTAGGTGAGTAGGTGAGTAGGTGAGTAGGTGAGTAGGTGAGTAGGTGAGTAGGTGAGTAGGTGAGTAGGTGAGTAGGTGAGTAGGTGAGTAGGTGAGTAGGTGAGTAGGTGAGTAGTGAGTAGGTGAGTAGGTGAGTAGGTGAGTAGGTGAGTAGGTGAGTAGGTGAGTAGGTGAGTAGGTGAGTAGGTGAGTAGGTGAGTAGGTGAGTAGGTGAGTAGGTGAGTAGGTGAGTAGGTGAGTAGGTGAGTAGGTGAGTAGGTGAGTAGGTGAGTAGGTGAGTAGGTGAGTAGGTGAGTAGGTGAGTAGGTGAGTAGGTGAGGCAGGTGAGTAGGTGAGCAGGTGAAGTGGTGAGTAGGTGAGCAGGTGAGCAGGTGAGTAGGTGAGTAGGTGAGCAGGTGAGCAGGTGAGCAGGTGAGCAGGTGAGCAGGTGAGCAGGTGAGCAGGTGGCAGTAGCAGGTGAGCAGGTGAGCAGGTGAGCAGGTGAGCAGGTGAGCAGGTGAGCAGGTGAGCAGGTGAGCAGGTGAGCAGGTGAGGTGAGCAGGTGAGCAGGTGAGCAGGTGAGCAGGTGAGCAGTGAGCAGGTGAGCAGGTGAGCAGGTGAGCAGGTGAGCAGGTGAGCAGGTGAGCAGGTGAGCAGGTGAGCAGGTGAGCAGGTGAGCAGGTGAGCAGGTGAGCAGGTGAGCAGGTGAGCAGGTGAGCAGGTGAGCAGGTGAGCAGGTGAGCAGGTGAGCAGGTGAGCAGGTGAGCAGGTGAGCAGGTGAGCAGGTGAGCAGGTGAGCAGGTGAGCAGGTGAGCAGGTGAGCAGGTGAGCAGTGAGCAGGTGAGCAGGTGAGCAGGTGAGCAGGTGAGCAGGTGAGCAGGTGAGCAGGTGAGCAGGTGAGCAGGTGAGCAGGTGAGCAGGTGAGCAGGTGAGCAGGTGAGCAGGTGAGCAGGTGAGCAGGTGAGCAGGTGAGCAGGTGAGCAGGTGAGCAGGTGAGCAGGTGAGCAAGGTGAGCAGGTGAGCAGGTGAGCAGGTGAGCAGGTGAGCAGGTGAGCAGGTGAGCAGGTGAGCAGGTGAGCAGGTGAGCAGGTGAGCAGGTGAGCAGGTGAGCAGGTGAGCAGGTGAGCAGGTGAGCAGGTGAGCAGGTGAGCAGCGTGAGCAGGTGAGCAGGTGAGCAGGTGAGCAGGTGAGCAGGTGAGCAGGTGAGCAGGTGAGCAGGTGAGCAGGTGAGCAGGTGAGCAGGTGAGCAGGTGAGCAGGTGAGCAGGTGAGCAGGTGAGCAGGTGAGCAGGTGAGCAGGTGAGCAGGTGAGCAGGTGAGCAGGTGAGCAGGTGAGCAGGTGAGCAGGTGAGCAGGTGAGCAGGTGAGCAGGTGAGCAGGTGAGCAGGTGAGCAGGTGAGCAGGTGAGCAGGTGAGCAGGTGAGCAGGTGAGCAGGTGAGCAGGTGAGCAGGTGAGCAGGTGAGCAGGTGAGCAGGTGAGCAGGTGAGCAGTGAGCAGGTGAGCAGGTGAGCAGGTGAGCAGGTGAGCAGGTGAGCAGGTGAGCAGGTGAGCAGGTGAGCAGGTGAGCAGGTGGCAGGTGAGCAGGTGAGCAGGTGAGCAGGTGAGCAGGTGAGCAGGTGAGCAGGTGAGCAGGTGAGCAGGTGAGCAGGTGAGCAGTGAGCAGGTGAGCAGGTGAGCAGGTGAGCAGGTGAGCAGGTGAGCAGGTGAGCAGGTGAGCAGGTGAGCAGGTGAGCAGGTGAGCAGGTGAGCAGGTGAGCAGGTGAGCAGGTGAGCAGGTGAGCAGGTGAGCAGGTGAGCAGGTGAGCAGGTGAGCAGGTGAGCAGGTGAGCAGGTGAGCAGGTGAGCAGGTGAGCAGGTGAGCAGGTGAGCAGGTGAGCAGGTGAGCAGGTGAGCAGGTGAGCAGGTGAGCAGGTGAGCAGGTGAGCAGGTGAGCAGGTGAGCAGGTGAGCAGGTGAGCAGGTGAGCAGGTGAGCAGGTGAGCAGGTGAGCAGGTGAGCAGGTGAGCAGGTGAGCAGGTGAGCAGGTGAGCAGGTGAGCAGGTGAGCAGGTGAGCAGGTGAGCAGGTGAGCAGGTGAGCAGGTGAGCAGGTGAGCAGGTGAGCAGGTGAGCAGGTGAGCAGGTGAGCAGGTGAGCAGGTGAGCAGGTGAGCAGGTGAGCAGGTGAGCAGGTGAGCAGGTGAGCAGGTGAGCAGGTGAGCAGGTGAGCAGGTGAGCAGGTGAGCAGGTGAGCAGGTGAGCAGGTGAGCAGGTGAGCAGGTGAGCAGGTGAGCAGGTGAGCAAGGTGAGCAGGTGAGCAGGTGAGCAGGTGAGCAGGTGAGCAGGTGAGCAGGTGAGCAGCAGTGAGCAGGTGAGCAGGTGAGCAGGTGAGCAGGTGAGCAGGTGAGCAGGTGAGCAGGTGAGCAGGTGAGCAGGTGAGCAGGTGAGCAGGTGAGCAGGTGAGCAGGTGAGCAGGTGAGCAGGTGAGCAGGTGAGCAGGTGAGCAGGTGAGCAGGTGAGCAGGTGAGCAGGTGAGCAGGTGAGCAGGTGAGCAGGTGAGCAGGTGAGCAGGTGAGCAGGTGAGCAGGTGAGCAGGTGAGCAGGTGAGCAGGTGAGCAGGTGAGCAGGTGAGCAGGTGAGCAGGTGAGCAGGTGAGCAGGTGAGCAGGTGAGCAGGTGAGCAGGTGAGCAGGTGAGCAGGTGAGCAGGTGAGCAGGTGAGCAGGTGAGCAGGTGAGCAGGTGAGCAGGTGAGCAGGTGAGCAGGTGAGCAGGTGAGCAGGTGAGCAGGTGAGCAGGTGAGCAGGTTGAGCAGGTGAGCAGGTGAGCAGGTGAGCAGGTGAGCAGGTGAGCAGGTGAGCAGGTGAGCAGGTGAGCAGGTGAGCAGGTGAGCAGGTGAGCAGGTGAGCAGGTGAGCAGGTGAGCAGGTGAGCAGGTGAGCAGGTGAGCAGGTGAGCAGGTGAGCAGGTGAGCAGGTGAGCAGGTGAGCAGGTGAGCAGGTGAGCAGGTGAGCAGGTGAGCAGGTGAGCAGGTGAGCAGGTGAGCAGGTGAGCAGTGAGCAGGTGAGCAGGTGAGCAGGTTGAGCAGGTGAGCAGGTGAGCAGGTGAGCAGGTGAGCAGGTGAGCATGAGCAGGTGAGCAGGTGAGCAGGTGAGCAGGTGAGCAGGTGAGCAGGTGAGCAGGTGAGCAGGTGAGCAGGTGAGCAGGTGAGCAGGTGAGCAGGTGAGCAGGTGAGCAGGTGAGCAGGTGAGCAGGTGAGCAGGTGAGCAGGTGAGCAGTGAGCAGGTGAGCAGGGTGAGCAGGTGAGCAGGTGAGCAGGTGAGCAGGTGAGCAGGTGAGCAGGTGAGCAGGTGAGCAGGTGAGCAGGTGAGCAGGTGAGCAGGTGAGCAGGTGGCAGGTGAGCAGGTGAGCAGTGAGCAGGTGAGCAGGTGAGCAGGTGAGCAGGTGAGCAGGTGAGCAGGTGAGCAGGTGAGCAGGTGAGCAGGTGAGCAGGTGAGCAGGTGAGCAGGTGAGCAGGTGAGCAGGTGAGCAGGTGAGCAGGTGAGCAGGTGAGCAGGTGAGCAGGTGAGCAGGTGAGCAGGTGAGCAGGTGAGCAGGTGAGCAGGTGAGCAGGTGAGCAGGTGAGCAGGTGAGCAGGTGAGCAGGTGAGCAGGTGAGCAGGTGAGCAGGTGAGCAGGTGAGCAGGTGAGCAGGTGAGCAGGTGAGCAGGTGAGCAAGGTGAGCAGGTGAGCAGGTGAGCAGGTGAGCAGTGAGCAGGTGAGCAGGTGAGCAGGTGAGCAGGTGAGCAGGTGAGCAGGTGAGCAGGTGAGCAGGTGAGCAGGTGAGCAGGTGACGAGGTGAGCAGGTGA
>WBZZ01002927.1:0-2500 GCA_019918135.1 Paulinella micropora
CAGGCTAAGCCCTCTGATGGGCTTAGGGTGCTGCTTAGCCAGATGTCTTCCCGCTCTGCTTTCCCACGTTGGCGGGCGCTGGAGGGGGGAAGTCACAACCTTATCAGAAGGCGATTGTTGAGCTGCAACAATCGCCTTCGCCTCTACCGATCCAAATTTAGCTCATGCTCGCCGGACTGCTCAAGCTGTTTCGCCTTGTGTGGCACTGAGGTTAACGAGTCGTTACGTCACTTCCTGCTGCATTGCCCAACGTTTGCGAGCTCTCGTGAGGCACTGTTTAAGTTTATCGATGAGGCGCAAGCCCGGCAGCCCTTCATGCTGAATCGAGGAGGGCTTTATCACAGGGAACTGCGGGAGGCAGAGGAGGAGATGAGGCTCTTCAAAGAGGAATGGCTGAAGGGGGAGGATGAAAAGATGGCGGCGATGCTCGGCGTTTTGTTTATCCCTGTCCCAGAAGAGGTGGAGGAGGAGTTAGGAAGGTTTGTTGCCACCATCTGGAAGGAGTGGGAGGAGTTGGAGGCGCAGACCAGGGAGGCAGAGGGGGCGGAGGAGGAGGTGATCGACCTCACGGTCGTTCAGGAGGTGGGTAGAAGGAGGGGAAGGCCTAGTCAGGTAGAATGTCTGGCTAGATCTGTTGTAGGTGGAGGTCAGCGCAGCGTCGCGGACTTCTTCTCGGCAGATAACTCCTCTCACTCCTTGCACCCACTTGCACATGCACAGCACGCTCATTTGCACATTGCACTGCCAGTCGAGTCTTTGGAGCGGAGCCGCGTCACCGAACGGTCCCGTGCTACCAATGGAGGCACATGTCCGACAGGATCAAAGGCCAATTGACTGATAAGTCTATTATTATTATTATTATTACTATTATTATTATTATTATTATTATTATTATTATTATTATTATTATTATAATATTATCATCCCTGAAAGGTGTTGGTCAAGGGGGTGGGGCTTTGGGGGGAAGGGGAAAATGAAAATTGTGTACCCACCCCCACCCACCCCCACCATTTCCGCACCCCTGTCGGAATAAATCATGATTTGTCGGAACGAGGAGTTCGGAGCTCATATTTGCAGGGAGGTTAGCCCCAGACTCGATCTTGATGCTGATATGATTTTTTTGGAATTCACGCAAAATATTTGCGTTAGGGCAGTGTCCTGAATGCCAAAATTCCTTCTTTTTTTTTCGCATCCCAATGGGAATAAATCATGGTTTGTGTGAACCAGGAGGAGTTGGGAGCTCATATTGACAGGGTGGCTAGCCCCAGACTCGATGTTGATGCTGATATAATTTCTTTGGAATTCACGCAAATATTTGCGTTAGGGGAGTGTCCTGAATGCCAAAGTTCCTTGTTTTTTGGCAGTACTTGCCGGTGCCTCCGGCGATTGAACGTACCCTGTCGACGGGGCAGGGGGGGTCCGGGGGGCCCTCCCCCCGGGAACCCAAGCCCTGCGATTGTACCTACCCGTTCTGGTCGCGGGTGGCACCACACCTGAAAATTGAGGTTTTTGCCACCAGGCGCCCTTTGCGGACCTCCGGCAATTCAACGTACCCTGTCGAAGGGAAAGGGGGGGTCCGGGGAGACCTGCGAATTTACGTACCCGTTCTGGTCGCGGGTGGCACCCACACCTGAAAATTGAGGTTTTTTGCCACCAGGCGCCCTTTGCGACACCTCCGGCAATTCAACGTACCCTGTCGAAGGGAAAGGGGCCGGGGGGGGGGGGGGTCCGGGGGGCCCTCAAAAAAGTGATAAGAAGTGGGGCTGGCGGGGTTTGGTGCGCGAAGCACACCGGTAAACCATCCTTTCAGGTGTTGGCGCAGCCACTAGTTATTATTATTATTATTATTATCATTACTGTGGACACCGTGATAGCCCAGTGGTCAAGTTCTACCATCTGGGCCCTGTCGCCAGTTCGATTCCCGTCGGTGCCACCGGTATTTTCATTGAACATACCGGTCCGTCTGGAAGTGTTGGAACTGCCCTTGCGGGGGTGTCATTAGAGCCTATCGTCAATTCTTCGTACTCCCCTCACGGGTGAGACGATGGAGGCGCATGTGCAGATTTGCATCAGCCATTGACAGAGAAGCACTATTATCATTACTTTTATTATTATTATTATTATTATTATTATTATTATTATTATTATCATCATCATCATCATCCCTGAAAGGTGTTGGAGAAGGGGGTGGGGGGTTTGGGGGGAGCTTTCAGGACACTGCCCTAACGCAAATATTTGCGTGAATTCCAAACAAATCATATCAGCATCAACATCGAGTCTGGGGCTAGCCACCCTGCAAATATGAGCTCCCAACTCCTCCTCGTTCCGACAAACCATGATTTATTCCGACAGGGGTGCGGAAATGGTGCCAAAATTCCTTTTTTTCGCACCCCTGTCGGAATAAATCATGGTTTGTGTGAACCAGGAGGAGGTGGGAGCTCATATTGGCAGGGTGTCTAGCCCTAGACTCGATGTTGATGCTGATATGATTTTTTTGTAA
>WBZZ01002927.1:25000-27500 GCA_019918135.1 Paulinella micropora
GATATAGATATAGATATAGACAATACAGCTAGCCCTAACCCGCCCACAGCAAAAATATTACCCGCATATACCTATAGATGTAGATTTAGATATATAGATTTAGATATAGTTTAGATTTAGATTTAGATATAGATATAGATATAGATATAGATACAGATATAGATATAGACAATACAGCTTGCCCTAACCCGCCCACGGCAAAGATATTACCCGCATACACCTATAGATGTAGATTTAGATATATAGATTTAGATTTAGATATAGATTTAGATTTAGATTTAGATATAGATATAGATATAGATACAGATATAGATATAGATATAGATACAGATATAGATATAGATCTAGATCGAGATATCGATATCTAGATATATTTTAAGTTTTATTCAGATTTAGATTATGTTTAGATTTAGACCCGTACGGACCGTGGGCACTTCTTTGGCATCTCTACCCATCAACTGGTAGAATTTCAAATCTTTGAGACTGAGTGCGTGTAGGTGTAAGTGTGCGTCTTTCGCTCCACGCACGTATTTCGGACCCATAACGTACAAGGTTCCTACACAGAGCGGAAACGTGAAGTGCGAGCACCCACAATAGTATGAGAAGTTCCTTGTACTTAACCACAATGAGCCATGACTTCAAACGTTTCGTTCTCAGCCGGTTCTGATCTTTGCGGCTTGTGTAGTGGCTCATTTGAAAGCTCTCATCAAGAGCTTTCTAATGAGCCATAACACAGGTTGTAGATGCAAAAACTGACTGAGATCAAAGCGCTTGAAGTCATTGTTCGTTGTACTTAAAGAAATACGAACTTCTCATATTATGCGGCTTGCCACAAATTCGACGTGTTTGGCGGGCGAGCCGGAGCCGGGCCGGCGAGCCCGCAAAACACGTTGAATTTGGCGCGCCGCATGTGTAGTTTTTATCGGTAACCTGACCACATTTTGTGGAGGTGACCGATAAAAGGGAACAACGACGACGACGACTACAACAACAGCAACAAGAACAAGAACGACAACGACAACGACAACAACAACAGCGACGACAACGACGACGACACGACGACAACAACAATGACAACGAAAGCGACAACGACAACGACAACGACAACGACAACAATCATCATTATCATCGTCATCATCATCATCATCATCATCATCAACATCAACAACAACAACAACAACAACCATCACCAGCACCAAAAAATAGAAATAAGAGAGAGAGAGAGAGAGAGAGAGAGATAGATAGAGAGATAGATAGATAGATAGATAGATAGTGTGTGTGTGTGAGAAAGTGTGTGTGTGTGTGTGAGAGAGAGAGAGAGAGAAAGAAAGAGAGAAAGAGAAAGTATACATACGGTCCTCTCCAGCCGATAGTGTTCCACTGAAGAGTCGACCAAAACCTACGAACCTATGAGAAGTTCCTAGATCTTAAGTGCAATGAGCAATGACTTCAAGCGCTTCTATCTCAGTCAATATTTGCATCTACAACCTGTGTTATGGCTCATTACAAAGCTCTTGATGAGAGCTTTCAAACGAGCCGCTACACACACCCTCAAGATCAGAACTTGCTGAGAACGAAGAGTTTGAAATCATTGCTCATTGTGGTTAAGGACAAGGAACTTCTCATGAGAAGTTCCTAGATCTTAAGTGCAATGAACAATGACTTCAAGCGCTTCTATCTCAGTCAGTATTTGCATCTACAACCTGTGTCATGGCTCATTAGAAAGCTCTTGATGAGAGCTTTCAAACGAGCCACTACACACACCCTCAAGATCAGAACTTGCTGAGAACGAAGAGTTTGAAATGATTGCTCATTGTGGTTAAGGACAAGGAACTTCTCATGTGTACATGTGTAAGGTTGGGTGAAAAATTTCGGCCACCTTACCTTTCGGCCAACCGTAAATACCGGGCAATTTGGGCTAAACTTTTATTTGTGGACAACAAATGTACCGTAATTACCGGCTGGCCGAAATTCTGCACAACTTTGAATAACAAATGTAACCGTTATTACGGGATAATTTGTTCTGGCCGAAAATTTTTCACTATTCCTTATATGTATGTATGTATGTATGTATGTATGTATGTATGTGAATGACCTCGATGAGTTATCGTCCAGTCCTTCTTGTTTGTTGTCTTCTCTGCATCATAATATAACATAGCACAACATAACATAACGTAACATAAAATAACGTAGCGTAACGTAACCTTTCATAACGTAACGTAACGTAACGTAACGTAACGTAACGCATCGTAATGTAACGTAACGTAATGTAACGTAACGTAATGTAACGTAACGTAATGTAACATAACAAACGTAACATAACATAACATAACATAGCATAACATAACATAACATAACATAACATAACATGACATAACATAACGTACATAACGTAAAGTAACGTAACGTAACATAACGTAACATAACATAACATAACATAACATAACGTAACATAACGTAACGTAACGTAACGTAACACTTGACGTAACTTAACATAACA
>WBZZ01002927.1:55000-62500 GCA_019918135.1 Paulinella micropora
ATGTATGTATGTATGTATGTATATAGATGACATATGTATGTCTGATTTAAGATGGTATATATCCATATATGTATGTATGTATGTATGTTATGTATGTATGTACGTATGTATGTATGTACGTATGTATGTACGTACGTATGTATGTATGTACGTATGTATGTATGTATGTATATGTATGTATGTATGTGTATGTATGTATGTATCTTATATATATATATATGTTATGTATGTTATGTATGTATGTATGTTTGTATGTATGTACGTGTACGTACGTGTGTATGTATGTATGTATGCAAATGTATGTATGTATGTATGTATGTGTATGTATGTATGTATGTATGTAGTGTATGTATGTTTTGTATGCATGTATGTACATGTGTGTATGTGCATGTATGTATGTATGTATGTATGTATGTATGTATGAGTATGTATGTAGTATGTCTGGTACTGTATGTATGCATGCATGTATATATGTATGTATGTACATATGTATGTATGTACTGTACATATGTATGTTATGCATGTTATGTATGTTATGTATGTTATGTATGTATGTATGTATGTATGTATGTAGTATGTATGTATGTATGTATGCATGTATGTATGTATGTACATTATGTATGTACGTACGTACGTACGTACGTACATATGTATGTATGTATGTATGTATGTATGTATGTATGTATGTATGTATGTATGACATATGCATGTATGTATGCATGTAGGCATGTATGTATGTATGTATGTATGTATGAGTACTTGTATGTATGTATGTACATATGTATGTATGTCATACATATGTATGTATGTATGTATGTATGTGTATGTATGTACATATGTATGTATGTACATATGTATGTACATATGTATGCATGTATGTACATATGTATGTATGTATGTATGTATGTATGTATGTATGCATGTATGCATGTATTGTATTGTATGCATGTATGCATGTATTGTATTGTATGCATGTATGACGCTGTAGGCACACAAACACACACACACACACAAACACACACACACACACATAACAAAAGACACACTCACTTAAAACGCAAATCACGCACACATGCATGCACAGAAACACACCAGTTCATACAGAAGCACACGCAAAGACTCTAGACTCTGATGGGAAAAAGGTCACACTCTTAATTCAGGAAAGAACGCATAAGAAGTGGTATTGGTGCCACCCAAAAAATAATGCGGAACGATCAGATTGCCACAATCCCTGGAAAAGCCAAAAATGGATTTCAAATCTGTGTCTTTTTTGTGAAGTTTCGAAATTTAACAGCTCCCCTTCTTCAAACAAAGCAAAGAAACACTTTGTCGTAAGACAGGAGGGAGGAGCAGAGCGGGGTGAGGTGGAAGCATATGCTGCTTGTTGCTTTTGGTGCCCCAGTTACTTGCCCCTACCTATTTGGCTTGTGCTTTTTTCCTGTTGAGCAAGTTTCGTAGTTTTTGGATAGTGATTTGGAGGGAAAGCAAACGACCCGCTTGGGGAGTGACATGAGACTAACTGTAATTGCTTTAAGCGGTTCGAAATAAGAATGCACGAGTGCATAATTAGTCTATAATTTCCGTAATGTTGCCTGTAGTCTCCTTCGTTGAAGAGATTCGACATGCTGAAATCGGTTATTATTTCGGGCCTTGCTGCCCTGGTTTTCGCCGACGACACTATTAGCGCTGTTGCGACCGATAAGAAGCAGACGGAATCCGGCGGTGGATACGGAGGTTATGGAGGAGGCTATGGTGGTGGCTATGGCGGTAGCTACGGCGGCGGCTATGGCGGCGGCTATGGTGGTGGCTACGGAGGTATTTATCGTGTCGAACTTGTATCGTGTGTCGTGTCTTATGGTGTCGTGTTGTTTCGTGTGTCAGCGTCGCGTTGGCGGTCAGTCTATCATGTGTTTGCTGGTTGTGTGGTCTGTGTTGTTGAGCTATGTATTGATGTTGAAAAGCGTGGGCAAACTTTCCACCCTCTCACGACTTCATAATATCACCCAGACGATTTATAAAGTTCGACAGGACTCAAGTTCAACACTTTTTGCTTAAGGTAACTCGTGGGGAGGATATGGCGGTAGCTATGGCGGTGGCTACGGTGGCTACGGAGGCGGTGGCTACGGCGGCTACGGAGGCGGTGGCTATGGTGGATATGGCGGTGGCTATGGTACAACCAAAAACATAGCCAAAACAAACCACAAATGCCTGCATCAAACAAGCCAACACGCATGGCTTACTACCGAACATACGTCACGTTCGACAGAAACGTACCCGCGAGTTTCTGCATTCACTCTGTTTTAGATAGTCACCTATCTCACGTAACCGTGGCTGCCAGTGATGTTGAGAGGGTGCAAATCCTTCAATATTATCTCATCCTTCTCCATCAATCGTAGTGCCACGACAATACCAAAGCCATCATTTCAATATTCTGGACAAGAGTTCCCATTTTCCTTGCGGACATGTTGATTGAGCAATCTGAGTTCATAAGCGGGTGATTTTTCCGTTGAGCTTGGCACATGCAGTTGGCATGCAACGTACTTTGCCCACACTGCAAAGTCGCTTATTGCAAACTCACTAAGATAGTTTGCCTTTGTAAAAAAGTAATTTTTACGTAAATAGCTTGGCGTTTCTAATCCCTGTTTTGCTTGATAGGCGGCTATGGTGGTAACTCTTGGGGTGGCTATGGCGGTGGCTACGGTAGCTACGGTGGCTACGGAGGCGGTGGCTATGGTGGCTACGGCGGCGGTGGCTACGGCGGCTATGGCGGCAACTCTTGGGGTAACTAGTCCACACATGCACTGTTTTCGACGTTTTCACCCCTTGGTATTGGTTGGGGGGGGGGGGGCTGGCGGGATCAACTGCAAGTTTTTTCTCAGCCAAACCCGATACAAATCCCTCGTCACAGCAGGATGGAGGAAAATATAGATTAAAAGGGTGGGTCAAAACAATTAGTAATTCAGCCTAAATGAGAAAAATGCCCCCCCCCCCCCCCCGGCCGCCCCTACTTGAGCGTGAATCGATGCATCTATCAATACTTTAACATAATATGCATACATATGGACTGTGACAGGCGGCTACGGTGGCGGCTATGGTGGATATGGTGGCATGTACGGTGGCGGCTATGGTGGTAATACACAAAACACACATGTAATACGTAATATGTAGTACGTGATACATGATACATGATGCGTGTCATGATCATGATGTGACGTGATGCGATATGATATGAGATGAGAAATGATATATGAGATGAGAAAGGGTATGATATGATATGGTATGGTGTATAGTAAGATATGATATGATATGATACGATAAATGATGTGATATATGATATGATATGATATATGATATGATATGATATGGTATGATATGATATGATACGATGTGAATGATATGATGTGATATGATATGATATGATATGATATGACATGATATGATATGATATGATATCGGATAGGATAAGTACATGGCAGACAGACAGATAGACTAGTAGATAGATTAAAATAGATAGATCGATGAGAGAGAGAGAAGAGACACACACACACACCGGTTAAGGTAAGTCCCGCCAGCTAGAAAAGGGAAGGATAGACAGATAGACAAGATAAGTAAGGTAGATATGATATGATATATGATATGACATGATATGATATGATATGATATGATATGATACATGATATGATATGATGTGATATGATATGATGTATGATATATGATATGATATATGATATATGATATATAATGTGATGTGATGTGATGTGGTACGGTATGTATGGTAAGGTATGGTATGATATGATATATGATATATGATGTATGATGCATGATATATGATGATATGATATGATGTGATATGATATATGATATGATATGATACGATTTATGATTTATGATTTATGATATATGAATATGAATATGATATGATATGATGTGATATGATATGATCTATGATCTATGCTCTGCTCTGCTCTGCTCTGCTCTGCCCTGCTCTGCCCTGTGCTCTGCTCTGCCCTGCCCTGCCCTGCTCTGCTCTATGACGTACAGATGATCTGGGACATATGATGTGATATGATGTGATATATGATATGATATGATGTGATATCATATATGATGTCATATGATCGATGACGTGCAGATCTGAGACATGTGATAAAGTGATTTCATCTGCAAGCCCAACATACGGAACATACGTATAATCAGGTGGTGGCTATGGTGGCGGTGGCTATGGTGGTGGTGGCTATGGTGGTGGTGGCTATGGTGGTGGTGGCTACGGCGGTGGTGGCTACGGTGGTATTTTCTATCTATCTATCTATCTATCTATCTATCTATCTATCTATCTATCTATCTATCTATCTATCTATCTATCTATCTATCTATCTATCTATCTATCTATCTATCTATCTATCTATCTATCTACCTACCTACCTACCTACCTACCTATCTATCTATCTATCTATCTATCTATCTATCTATCTATCTATCTATCTATCTATCCTTTGAGCTCGCCCATAAAGGTACTTACCCTGCACTTCGTGCTTGGTAAGTGGATCCCTCCGCTGGCCATTGGCTATGAGGGAGCCAGGAAGGCGAAGGCAGGCCTGAGCCGAGGATGCCTCCTGGTAGGACGCCTATGGCCTTTGGCTACGCGACGCTCCTAGATAAACACTATCTATCTATCTATCTATCTATCTATCTATCTATCTATCTATCTATCTATCTATCTATCGATATCTACATGTATATCTATTTCTATATGGCAGTGTGCAACACATACGTAACATACATACATACATACATACATAGGGAACATGGGTGGCTACGGGGGCGGTGGTGGGACATACATACATACATACATACATACGTACATAGGGAACATGGGTGGCTACGGAGGCGGTGGTGGTGGGTACGGGGGCGGTGGTGGTGGATACGGGAACAACAACAACAACAACAACTACGGAAACAACAAGAAGAACAACAACAACTACGGCAACAACAAAAAGAACAACAACAACAACGACTACAGCAACAATAACAAGAACTCGGGCAGCTCCTGGTAAGTGTAAATGTGTAAGTGTGTCTGTGTGTGTGTGTGTGGGTAAGTGTGTAAGTGTGTGTGTGTGTGTGTGCGTGCGTGTGCGGGTAATTTCATGATTTGTGATTTATTGTATTTATAATTGTTATTGTTATTATTATTATTATTATTATTATTATTATTATTATTATTATTATTATTATTATTATTATTATTATTATTATTATTATTATTGACACCGTGATAGCCCAGTGGTCAAGTTCTACCATCTGGGCCCTGTCGCCAGTTCGATTCCCGTCGGTGCCACCAGTATTTTCATTGAACATACCGGTCCGTCTGGACCAGTATTTTCATTGAACATACCGGTCCGTCTGGAAGTGTTGGAACTGCCCTTGCGGGGGTGTCATTAGAGCGTATCGTCAATTCTTCGTACTCCCCTCACGGGTGAGACGATGGAGGCGCATGTGCAGAAATGCATCAGCCATTGACAGAGAAGCACTATTATTATTATTATTATTATTATTATTATTATTATTATTATTATTATTATTTAGGGAGTACATAGGCCATTGGTCCTTTTCAATGGGCTGATTGGTATAAAGCTCCTAGAGTAATGTTCTATGCCGTCACTTCCTTTATTCCACCGATTGGTGTGGAGACTTTCCTTATGAAATGGACTGGATGCACATGGCCTTTTGGCTCAGCAATTGGCAGGAGATACATTATTATTATTATTATTATTATTATTATTATTATTATCATCATCATCATTATCATCATCATTATTATCATTATTTTTGTGACTTACAGTCAGAGCAGTAGCAGCTGGAGCACAGCAACAGCAACAACTGCATTATCATTATTATCATTATTATTATCATTATCATTATCATTATTTTTGTGACTTGCAGGAGTGATAGTAAGAGCAGTAGCAGCTGGGGCAGCAGCGGCAACAGCAACAGCTGGGGTTCCACACAGAGCAACTCGTGGGGTATGCATTCATGCCTGTATGTATGTATGTACGTATGTATGCATGTAATTTATGTATGTCATGTAGTCATGTATGAATGAAGGGGAGGGTATGTATGTTATGTTCTATCTATCTATCTATCTATCTATCTATCTATCTATCTATCTATCTATCTATCTATCTATCTCTCTATCTATCTCTCTATCTATCTATCTATCTATCTATCTATGTATCTATCTATCTATGGATGTATCCAAGGGGAAGGCAGAGGGGCAGGTTATGTACGTAATGTATGTATGAATGAAATGTATGTATGTATGTGTGTATGTAAAGAGATGCAGAGGGGTTGTCGGGGCAAGGTATGTATGAATATGTATAGAAAGAATGAAAGATAGATAGATAGATAGATAGATAGATGTATGTAAGTGGGAGACAAGGACGTCAACGACCTCGAATTGTTTGCGCTGTGCTCACATACATACCTTCATACATACATACATACATACATACATACATACATACATACATACATACATACATAGATACATGCATACATATTCATACATGCATACGTACGTACATAAATATACATACATACATACACAGGCACCCAATCTACCCAGTCCTCCTGGAGCGGTTAAGAAGCACTACCGCAACCAACGCACTCTGAATTCAAGAAAAAAAATGCGAAATCATTCCAAATTTCCTTGCTCATGTTTCTTCATTAATCCTAGAGTTGTGAAATAGCGGAGTAACAGCGTTGGAGAACCCGATTGAAGGGGTTTTCTGACAATCTGCTCAAGTGTTTTCATGTCTTGAATATTGATATGGAGAAAAAAAGATGAGGTGAAAGGTGGGTGACTGCGCCACTTGATTCCCAGCCCAACAAAGAACATACCACTGTACCCGTATATACACACTCTCCAAAACAGAGAAAGAGAGACACAACACCATGAGTCGAAAGGCCTTTGCGAAGATACCTCCTTTTTTTACCTTCGGGCGCAGATAACACGTGATTGCGCATGTGACCGTTACGCTTTACGCGTGGGCCACACTCCCCAGCACGTGATCTCTACGTAGCCTACCTCGACAGTTGGATTGTGCAGATGTGAATATCTCTCGCCTCAACCGCTTAGTTTATTTCCTCCCGACTTGCCGACTTGTCGGACTTCTTACCCGAAAAACACATTTGAAAAATCCGGAAAAAAAATCACATATCCAGGAAAGCAACACAATTCTAGAGTATCAATATGGAATCATTAGATTATAAAATGCAAGTGGCTACAAAGAGTAACTAACCCATAGTGTCTTTTCCCTCCTTACACTGTGTGGTTGGACTCTGCAGTGGTCATCTATCTTTTCTCCCGTTTGAAGTCTGCGTGATGTGAGTGAACGGCTAAAGGATTTACAGGCCTATCTTACTGATAAACTTAGTCTGCATCCACCACCTTGTTTAGTACTGATATAGTGTGAGGCCCGGCGTGGGCAGTGCGGGTTTACT
>WBZZ01002927.1:75000-77500 GCA_019918135.1 Paulinella micropora
GATGTAGATGTAGATGTAAATGTAGATGTAGATGCAAAATGTAGATGGAGATGTAAATGAAGATGTAGATGTAGATGTAGATGTAAAGTAGATGTAAAAGTAAATGTAAATGTATGTTTATGTCTATGTGTAGAATTGATATATCAAAGAGGACGATGTATGTATGTATGTATGTATGTATGTATGTATGTAGAGTCGTTCGCATTCGATAGTGCACCTGCGTCTATATATGTATATATGCATGTATGTATGCATGTATGTATGTCTATCTATCTATCTATCTATCTATCTATCTATCTATCTATCTATCTATCTATCTATCTGGAATAAAACCCACAGTGCTCTGTCGGTTTATACTAGACTGTCGAACGGTCTCGAAACTCCATCTGCTTACTGGGTCCTCTGTAATGGAGGTGGGAGCTCGTTCTGCAAGGGGCGCTTTATGGAACGAGCCCTGACCCCGCCTGGTACTAGGGAGCTTTGGTATCGCCTGTATCAGCCCTTCCGTGCAAACATCACGGCTTAGCTGGGCATCGGGTTAATACTTTACCCACAGACTTCCTTGGTTGACGAAATCAGAAGCTCCTTTTTTCTGACATTAGTCGATATCTCATCTATCTATCTATCTTTCATCTATCTATCTATCTATCTATCTATCTATCTATCTATCTATCTATCTATCTATCTATCTATCTATCTATCTATCTATCTATCTATCTATAATGAGATATCGACTAATGTCAGAAAAAAGGAGCTTCTGATTTCGTCAACCAAGGAAGTCTGTGGGTAAAGTATTAACCCGATGCCCAGCTAAGCCGTGATGTTTGCAAGGAAGGGACTGATACAGGCGATACCAAACCTCCCTAGTACCAGGCGGGGCCAGGGCTCGTTCCATAAGCGCCCCTTGCAGAACGAGCTCCCACCTCCATTACAGAGGACCCAGTAAGCAGATGGAGTTTCGAGACGGTTCGACAGTCTAGTATAAACCGACAGAGCACTGTGGATTTTATTCCGGGCTCAACAAGCGAGAAAGGGCACCCTGAGGGAACAGGATTGTGCTTCCCGTCGCTATTTCGGCATGTGACTTATAGGCGTATGGCTAGGCACACATAAGGCACCCCACCACGGGCCCAACACACCCACACCATCCCCTAATTCTCTGTCTGTCGACAGATGGCACCCATTTCAAAAAAACCAAGCCCAAGGGAGGCTCAGTGACACCTCAAGTGGCCTTGGTTCGCTCCGTGGAGTAAGTGATGAGATCAACTGATGAGATATCGACTAATGTCAGAAAAAAGAAGCTTCTGATTTCGTCAACCAAGGAAGTCTGTGGGTAAAGTATTAACCCGATGCCCAGCTAAGCCGTGATGTTTGCAAGGAAGGGACTGATACAGGCGATACCAAACCTCCCTAGTACCAGGCGGGGCCAGGGCTCGTTCCATAACAGATAGATAGATAGATAGATAGGTAGATAGGTAGATAGCTAGCTAGCTAGCTAGCTAGCTAGATAGATAGATAGATAGATAGATAGGTAGGTAGGTAGGTAGGTAGATAGATAGATAGGTAGGTAGGTAGGTAGGTAGGTAGGTAGGTAGGTAGGTAGATAAATAGATAGACAGATAGATATCTATCTATCTATCTATCTATCTATCTATCTATCTATCTATCTATCTATCTATCTATCTATCTATCTATCTATCTATCTATCTATCTATTTCTATCTATTCTATTCTATCGATCTATCTTCCTTCCTTCCTTCCTTCCTTCCTTCCTTCCTTTCCTTTCTTCCTTCCTTCCTTCCTTTCTTCCTTCCTTTCTGTATGTATGTATGTATGTGTGTATGTATGTATGTATGTGAAGTCGTTTGCACCTGGGTCTGTATACGTGGATGTAAATGTAGATGTAGATGTAGATGTAGATGTAAATGTAAATGTAAATGTAAATGTAGCTGTCGATGTAGATGTAGATGTAGATGTAAATGTACATGTACATGTAAATGTAGCTGTCGATGTAGATGAAGATGTAAATGTAAAAGTAAATGTAAATGTAACAGTAAACGTAAATGTATGTTTATGTCTATGTGTAGAATTGATATGTCCAACAGGACGGTGTATGTATGTATGTATGTATCTATCTATCTATGTATGTATGTTTATGTCTATGTGTAAAATATATATGTCCAAGAGGACGAAGGTGTTCGAAATACGTACACAGATACATACATACATATATTACATATATTACATACATTACATACATTACATACATACATGCATTACATACATTACATACATTACATACATTACATACATACGTACATTACATACATTACATACATTACATACATATATACATACATACATTACATACATTACATACATTACATACATTACATACATACATTACATACATTACATACATGACATACATGACATACATACATACATACATACATACATACATACATACATACATTACATACATACATACAACACTTACA
>WBZZ01002927.1:80000-91481 GCA_019918135.1 Paulinella micropora
CTTCTTCTTCTTCTTCTTCTTCTTCTTCTTCTTCTTCTTCTTCTTCTTCTTCTTCTTCTTCTTCTTCTTCTTCTTCTTCTTCTTATAATTATTAGTGGCACCGCGATAGCCCAGTGGTTAAGGTCTACCATCTGGGACCTGTCGCCAGTTCGATTCCCGTCGGTGCCAGTATTTTCAAAGGATATTTCCTTTGAAAGTACTGGTCTGTCTGGAAGGCTTGGAGCTGCCTTGCGGGGGTGTCAGTAGAGCCTATCGTCAAATCTTCGTACTCCCCTCGCGGGTGAGACGATGGAGGCACATGTGCAGAAATGCATTCGCCATTGACTGAGAAGCACTATTATTATTATTATTATTATTATTATTATTATTATTATTATTATTATTATTTTGGACACCGTGATAGCCCAGTGGTCAAGTTCTACCATCTGGGCCCTGTCGCCAGTTCGATTCCCGTCGGTGCCACCAGTATTTTCATTGAACATACCGGTCTATTTCTGGACCAGTATTTTCATTGAACATACCGGCCCGTCTGGAAGTGTTGGAACTGCCCTTGCGGGGGTGTCATTAGAGCTTATCGTCAATTCTTCGTACTCCCCTCACGGGTGAGACGATGGAGGCGCATGTGCAGAAATGCATCAGCCATTGACAGAGAAGCACTATTATTATTATTATTATTATTATTATTTGGTATAAAGCTCCTAGAGTAATGTTCTATGCCGTCACTTCCTTTATTCCACCGATTGGTGTGGAGACTTTCCTTATGGAATGGAGGACTGGATGCACATGGCCTTTTGGCTCAGCAATTGGCAGGAGATACACTATTATTATTATTATTATTATTATTATTATTATTATTATTCTACCATCTGGGCCTGTCGCCAGTTCGATTCCCGTCGGTGCCACCAGTATTTTCATTGAACATATCGGTCTATTTCTGGACCAGTATTTTCATTGAACATACCGGCCCGTCTGGAAGTGTTGGAACTGCCCTTGCGGGGGTGTCATTAGAGCTTATCGTCAATTCTTCGTACTCCCCTCACGGGTGAGACGATGGAGGCGCATGTGCAGAAATGCATCAGCCATTGACAGAGAAGCACTATTATTATTATTATTATTATTATTATTATTATTATTATTAGTAATAATAATAATATAATAATAATAATAATAACAACAACAACAACAACAATAATAATAATAATAATAATAATGATAATAATAATAATAATAATAATAATAATAATAAAGACCTACTGGTTGTGTTCGTTGAGATAGAAAGACAGATGGATAGATAGATGTAGATAGATGAAATATCGACTAATGTCAGAAAAAAGGAGCTTCTGATTTCGTCAACCAGGAAGTCTGTGGGTAAAGTATTAACCCGATGCCCAGCTAAGCCGTGATGTTTGCACGGAAGGGACTAATACAGGCAATACCAAAGCTTCCTGGTACCAGGCGGGGCCAGGGCTCGTTCCATAAAGCGCCCCTTGCAGAACGAGCTCCCACCTCCATTACAGAGGGCCCAGTAAGCAGATGGAGTTTCGAGACTGTTCGACAGTCTAGTATAAACCGACAGAGCACTGTGGGTTTTATTCCGGGCTCAACAAGCGAGAAAGGGCACCCTGAGAGAACAGGATTGTGCTTCCCGTCGCTATTTCGGCATATGACTTATAGGCGTATGGCTAGGCACACATAAGGCACCCCACCACGGGCCCAGCACACCCACACCATCCCCTAATTCTCTGTCTGTCGACAGATGGCACCCATTTCAAAAAACCAAGCCCAAGAGAGGGTCAGTGACACCTCAAGTGGCCTTGGTTCATTCCGTAGAGTAAGTGATAAGATCAACTGATGAAATATCGACTAATGTCAGAAAAAAGGAGCTTCTGATTTCGTCAACCAGGAAGTCTGTGGGTAAAGTATTAACCCGATGCCCAGCTAAGCCGTGATGTTTGCACGGAAGGGACTGATACAGGCAATAAAGATAGATAGATAGATAGATAGATAGATAGTGAGGGTAGTGATGTGACAGAGGCGACAGGTGGGTAGGTAGATAGGTAGATAGGTAGGTAGATAGGTAGATATGGTAGGTAGGTAGGTAGATGGATAGAGAAATCCATAAGATATAGATTAAACACATTCGGACATGTATCTATTGGTAGTAGTAGTAGTAGTAGTAGTAGTAGTAGTAGTAGTAGTAGTAGTAGTAGTAGTAATAGTAGTAGTAGTAGCATTAACACTTACCCGCTCGTGCAGCAGTATGGGTGACTGTGTTTTTTTGCTGGACGTTATGTATGTACGCATAGCGGCTACCTCTCCAGGCATTGAGGTGAAGACGGTGGTGATGGAATCCGACGATTCAGATAGAAAGGGAGGGCCTGGAGTATGTATATATATATATTATATATATATATTATATATACATATATATATATACATACATATATACACACATATATAAATCTCTCCCCCCCCCCCCCCTGTGGATGTACATGTGTGGATGATTGTATATATATATATATATATTTATGATTGGATGATTCTTGCTCTTGTGAGTTAAGTAAAACGTTACATGTTTATGTATGTGTTTTTGTAAATAATCATGATAATAATAATAATAGTGTATCTCCTGCCAATTGCTGAGCCAAAAGGCCATGTGCATCCAGTCCTCCATTCCATAAGGAAAGTCTCCACACCAATCGGTGGAATAAAGGAAGTGACGGCATAGAACATTACTCTAGGAGCTTTATACCAATCAGCCCATGGAAAGGACCGATGGCCTATGTACAACAATAATAATAATAATCATAATAATAATAATAATAATAATAATAATACTATATCTGAGGCGTACTGATGCAGCTAATGGCATATCCTCAACGGACATAAGCCTCCAATACCCTTGTTCGAGGTCCTCCACCCCCCGTGTCAGTCTCTCGCCTGATGATCGGGGCCACCGATGGAGCTCCTGAGGGCAAGACTGCACTAAGCCGAGGTTATTCCGCAGTCCCAGCAACCTCTTGCAAGACGTCACCGAATGTGCAAGTGCATACACCAAGCGCGGTTGCTAGAGCTGCCTCGAAACCCCACCCATAACAATCTGGTCTGCTGGGTCCTGGGCTATCAACCAGCATATGCGGAGTTTAAGATCTTTTACGCGCGCAACGACCCTCCTCCCCAGCATCTACCACCAAAGGGTTATGAGTTGGCGTCACAGTTTAACGCCTTGAGGCCATTGGGCTGGAACTCTGTTTAGCAAGTGTGACTAGGTTTTTTCATCGGGATTTCCCTCAAATATGTCACAGTCAACACTCCAAAATAATAATAATAATAATGATAATAATGATAATAATAATAATAATAATAATAATGATAGTAATAATAATAATAATGATAATAATGATAATGATAATAATGATAATAATAATAATAATAATAATAGTGCTTCTCTATCAATGGCTGATGCATTTCTGCACATGCGCCTCCATCGTCTCACCCGTGAGGGGAGTACGAAGAATTGACGATAAGCTCTAATGACACCCCCGCAAGGGCAGTTCCAACACTTCCAGACGGGCCGGTATGTTCAATGAAAATACTGGTCCAGAAATAGACCGGTATGTTCAATGAAAATACTGGTGGCACCGACGGGAATCGAACTGGCGACAGGGCCCAGATGGTAGAACTTGACCACTGGGCTATCACGGTGTCCAAAATAATAATAATAATAATAATAATAATAATAATAATAATAATAATAATAATAGTGCTTCTCTGTCAATGGCTGATGCATTTCTGCACATGCGCCTCCATCGTCTCACCCGTGAGGGGAGTACGAAGAATTGACGATAGGCTCTAATGACACCCCCGCAAGGGCAGTTCCAACACTTCCAGACGGACCGGTATGTTCAATGAAAATACTGGTCCAGACGGACCGGTATGTTCAATGAAAATACTGGTGGCACCGACGGGAATCGAACTGGCGACAGGGCCCAGATGGTAGAACTTGACCACTGGGCTATCACGGTGTCCAATAATAATAATAATAATAATAATAATAATAAAATCTGCCTTGGAGTGTTGACTGTGACATATTTGAGGGAAATCCCGATGAAAAAACCTAGTCACACTTGCTAAACAGAGTTCCAGCCCAATGGCCTCAAGGCGTTAAACTGTGACGCCAACTCATAACCCTTTGGTGGTAGATGCTGGAGGAGGGTCGTTGCGCGCGTAAAAGATCTTAAACTCCGCATATGCTGGTTGATAGCCCAGGACCCAGCAGACACCAGATTGTTATGGGTGGGGTTTCGAGGCAGCTCTAGCAACCGCGCTTGGTGTATGCACTTGCACATTCGGTGACGTCTTGCAAGAGGTTGCTGGGACTGCGGAATAACCTCGGCTTAGTGCAGTCTTGCCCTCAGGAGCTCCATCGGTGGCCCCGATCATCAGGCGAGAGACTGACACGGGGGGGTGGAGGACCTCGAACAAGGGTATTGGAGGCTTATGTCCGTTGAGGATATGCCATTAGCTGCATCAGTACGCCTCAGATATAGTAAATCTGCCTTGGAGTGTTGACTGTGACATATTTGAGGGAAATCCCGATGAAAAAACCTAGTCACACTTGCTAAACAGAGTTCCAGCCCAATGGCCTCAAGGCGTTAAACTGTGACGCCAACTCATAACCCTTTGGTGGTAGATGCTGGGGAGGAGGGTCGTTGCGCGCGTAAAAGATCTTAAACTCCGCATATGCTGGTTGATAGCCCAGGACCCAGCAGACACCAGATTGTTATGGGTGGGGTTTCGAGGCAGCTCTAGCAACCGCGCTTGGTGTATGCACTTGCACATTCGGTGACGTCTTGCAAGAGGTTGCTGGGACTGCGGAATAACCTCGGCTTAGTGCAGTCTTGCCCTCAGGAGCTCCATCGGTGGCCCCGATCATCAGGCGAGAGACTGACACGGGGGGGTGGAGGACCTCGAACAAGGGTATTGGAGGCTTATGTCCGTTGAGGATATGCCATTAGCTGCATCAGTACGCCTCAGATATAGTAAATAATAATAATAATAATAATAATAATAATAATAATAATAATAACAACAACAACAACAACAAGAACAAGAACAAGAACAACAATAACAATAATAATAATAACAATAACAATAATAATAATAATAATAATAATAATAATAATAATAACAATAATAAAATAATTAAAATAATTAAAATAATAATAGTGCTTCTCTGTCAATTGCTGATGCAAATCTGCACATGCGCCTCCATCGTCTCACCCGTGAGGGGAGTACGAAGAATTGACGAAAGGCTCTAATGACACCCCCACACGGGCTGTTCCAACACTTCCAGACTAAAATAATAATAATAATAATAATAATAATAATAATAATAATAATAATAATAATAATAATAGTACTACTAATAATAATAGTAATAATAGTAACATATTTATTATTATTATTATTATTATTATTATTATTATTATTATTATTATTATTATTATCTGTCCGGAAACGGATCGTGCCATCAGCTGCATCAGTATGCCTTAGAGGAAGTATATCTTTCTTCTCGGAGTGTTGACTGTGATGTATTTGAGGGTAACACCTGATGATAAAAACTTAGTCACGCTTGTTTATCAGAGCTCCAGCCCAATGGCCTTACGGCGTTAAACTGTGATGCCAACTCAAAACCATTTGGTGGATGATGCTGGGGAGGAGGGTCGTTGGGCGCCTGTCGAAGATCTTAAACTCCGCTATGCCGGTTGATAGCCCGTGGACCCAGCGGATACCAAATTGTTATGGGTGGGGTTTTGAGGTAGTTCTAGCAACCATGCTTGGTGTACGCACTTGCACATGCGGCAACGTTTTGCAAGAGGTTGTTGGGACTGCGGAATAACCTCGGCTTAGTGTAGTCTTGCCCTCAGGAGCTCCATCGGTGGCCCCTATAATCAGTCGAGAGACTGACTAGGTGGGGATGGAGCACCTCGAACAAGGGCATGAGCCTCTGCTGCATCAGTATGCCTTAGTGTTGACTGTGATATATTTGAGGGTAACACCTGATGATAAAAACTTAGTCACGCTTGTTTATCAGAGTTCCAGCCGAATGGCCTTACGGCGTTAAACTGTGATGCCAACTCAAAACCATTTGGTGGATGATGCTGGGGAGGAGGGTCGTTGGGCGCCTGTCGAAGATCTTAAACTCCGCTATGCCGGTTGATAGCCCGTGGACCCAGCGGATACCAAATTGTTATGGGTGGGGTTTTGAGGTAGTTCTAGCAACATGCTTGGTGTACGCACTTGCACATTCGGCAACGTTTTGCAAGAGGTTGTTGGGACTGCGGAATAACCTCGGCTTAGTGTAGTCTTGCCCTCAGGAGCTCCATCGGTGGCCCCTATAATCAGTCGAGAGACTGACTAGGTGGGGATGGAGCACCTCGAACAAGGGCATGGAGGCTCATGTCCGGAAACGGATCGTGCCATCAGCTGCATCAGTATGCCTTAGAGGAAGTATATTATTATTATTATTATTATTATTATTATTGGGGTTTCGAGGCAGCTCTAGCAACCGCGCTTGGTGTATGCACTTGCACATTCGGTGACGTCTTGCAAGAGGTTGCTGGGACTGCGGAATAACCTCGGCTTAGTGCAGTCTTGCCCTCAGGAGCTCCATCGGTGGCCCCGATCATCAGGCGAGAGACTGACACGGGGGGGTGGAGGACCTCGAACAAGGGTATTGGAGGCTTATGTCCGTTGAGGATATGCCATTAGCTGCATCAGTACGCCTCAGATATAGTAAATAATAATAATAATAATAATAATAATAATAATAATAATAATAATAATAATAATAACAACAACAACAACAACAAGAACAAGAACAAGAACAACAATAACAATAATAATAATAACAATAACAATAATAATAATAATAATAATAATAATAATAATAATAATAATAATAATAATAATAACAATAATAAAATAATTAAAATAATTAAAATAATAATAGTGCTTCTCTGTCAATTGCTGATGCAAATCTGCACATGCGCCTCCATCGTCTCACCCGTGAGGGGAGTACGAAGAATTGACGAAAGGCTCTAATGACACCCCCACACGGGCTGTTCCAACACTTCCAGACTAAAATAATAATAATAATAATAATAATAATAATAATAATAATAATAATAATAATAATAATAGTACTACTAATAATAATAGTAATAATAGTAACATATTTATTATTATTATTATTATTATTATTATTATTATTATTATTATTATTATTATTATTATTATTATTATTATTATTATTATATAGGGAGTACATAGGCCATCGGTCCTTTCCATGGGCTGATTGGTATAAAGCTCCTAGAGTAATGTTCTATGCCGTCACTTCCTTTATTCCACCGATTGGTGTGGAGACTTTCCTTATGGAATGGAGGACTGGATGCACATGGCCTTTTGGCTCAGCAATTGGCAGGAGATACACTATTATTATTATTATTATTATTATTATTATTATTATTATTATTATCTGTCCGGAAACGGATCGTGCCATCAGCTGCATCAGTATGCCTTAGAGGAAGTATATCTTTCTTCTCGGAGTGTTGACTGTGATGTATTTGAGGGTAACACCTGATGATAAAAACTTAGTCACGCTTGTTTATCAGAGCTCCAGCCCAATGGCCTTACGGCGTTAAACTGTGATGCCAACTCAAAACCATTTGGTGGATGATGCTGGGGAGGAGGGTCGTTGGGCGCCTGTCGAAGATCTTAAACTCCGCTATGCCGGTTGATAGCCCGTGGACCCAGCGGATACCAAATTGTTATGGGTGGGGTTTTGAGGTAGTTCTAGCAACCATGCTTGGTGTACGCACTTGCACATGCGGCAACGTTTTGCAAGAGGTTGTTGGGACTGCGGAATAACCTCGGCTTAGTGTAGTCTTGCCCTCAGGAGCTCCATCGGTGGCCCCTATAATCAGTCGAGAGACTGACTAGGTGGGGATGGAGCACCTCGAACAAGGGCATGAGCCTCTGCCGCATCAGTATGCCTTAGTGTTGACTGTGATATATTTGAGGGTAACACCTGATGATAAAAACTTAGTCACGCTTGTTTATCAGAGTTCCAGCCGAATGGCCTTACGGCGTTAAACTGTGATGCCAACTCAAAACCATTTGGTGGATGATGCTGGGGAGGAGGGTCGTTGGGCGCCTGTCGAAGATCTTAAACTCCGCTATGCCGGTTGATAGCCCGTGGACCCAGCGGATACCAAATTGTTATGGGTGGGGTTTTGAGGTAGTTCTAGCAACATGCTTGGTGTACGCACTTGCACATTCGGCAACGTTTTGCAAGAGGTTGTTGGGACTGCGGAATAACCTCGGCTTAGTGTAGTCTTGCCCTCAGGAACTCCATCGGTGGCCCCTATAATCAGTCGAGAGACTGACTAGGTGGGGATGGAGCACCTCGAACAAGGGCATGGAGGCTCATGTCCGGAAACGGATCGTGCCATCAGCTGCATCAGTATGCCTTAGAGGAAGTATATTATTATTATTATTATTATTATTATTGGGGTTTCGAGGCAGCTCTAGCAACCGCGCTTGGTGTATGCACTTGCACATTCGGTGACGTCTTGCAAGAGGTTGCTGGGACTGCGGAATAACCTCGGCTTAGTGCAGTCTTGCCCTCAGGAGCTCCATCGGTGGCCCCGATCATCAGGCGAGAGACTGACACGGGGGGGTGGAGGACCTCGAACAAGGGTATTGGAGGCTTATGTCCGTTGAGGATATGCCATTAGCTGCATCAGTACGCCTCAGATATAGTAAATAATAATAATAATAATAATAATAATAATAATAATAATAATAATAATAATAACAACAACAACAACAAGAACAAGAACAAGAACAACAATAACAATAATAATAATAACAATAACAATAATAATAATAATAATAATAATAATAATAATAATAATAACAATAATAAAATAATTAAAATAATTAAAATAATAATAGTGCTTCTCTGTCAATTGCTGATGCAAATCTGCACATGCGCCTCCATCGTCTCACCCGTGAGGGGAGTACGAAGAATTGACGAAAGGCTCTAATGACACCCCCACACGGGCTGTTCCAACACTTCCAGACTAAAATAATAATAATAATAATAATAATAATAATAATAATAATAATAATAATAATAATAATAATAATAATAATAGTACTACTAATAATAATAGTAATAATAGTAACATATTTATTATTATTATTATTATTATTATTATTATTATTATTATTATTATTATTATTATTATTATTATATAGGGAGTACATAGGCCATCGGTCCTTTCCATGGGCTGATTGGTATAAAGCTCCTAGAGTAATGTTCTATGCCGTCACTTCCTTTATTCCACCGATTGGTGTGGAGACTTTCCTTATGGAATGGAGGACTGGATGCACATGGCCTTTTGGCTCAGCAATTGGCAGGAGATACACTATTATTATTATTATTATTATTATTATTATTATTATTATTATTATTATTATCTGTCCGGAAACGGATCGTGCCATCAGCTGCATCAGTATGCCTTAGAGGAAGTATATCTTTCTTCTCGGAGTGTTGACTGTGATGTATTTGAGGGTAACACCTGATGATAAAAACTTAGTCACGCTTGTTTATCAGAGCTCCAGCCCAATGGCCTTACGGCGTTAAACTGTGATGCCAACTCAAAACCATTTGGTGGATGATGCTGGGGAGGAGGGTCGTTGGGCGCCTGTCGAAGATCTTAAACTCCGCTATGCCGGTTGATAGCCCGTGGACCCAGCGGATACCAAATTGTTATGGGTGGGGTTTTGAGGTAGTTCTAGCAACCATGCTTGGTGTACGCACTTGCACATGCGGCAACGTTTTGCAAGAGGTTGTTGGGACTGCGGAATAACCTCGGCTTAGTGTAGTCTTGCCCTCAGGAGCTCCATCGGTGGCCCCTATAATCAGTCGAGAGACTGACTAGGTGGGGATGGAGCACCTCGAACAAGGGCATGAGCCTCTGCCGCATCAGTATGCCTTAGTGTTGACTGTGATATATTTGAGGGTAACACCTGATGATAAAAACTTAGTCACGCTTGTTTATCAGAGTTCCAGCCGAATGGCCTTACGGCGTTAAACTGTGATGCCAACTCAAAACCATTTGGTGGATGATGCTGGGGAGGAGGGTCGTTGGGCGCCTGTCGAAGATCTTAAACTCCGCTATGCCGGTTGATAGCCCGTGGACCCAGCGGATACCAAATTGTTATGGGTGGGGTTTTGAGGTAGTTCTAGCAACATGCTTGGTGTACGCACTTGCACATTCGGCAACGTTTTGCAAGAGGTTGTTGGGACTGCGGAATAACCTCGGCTTAGTGTAGTCTTGCCCTCAGGAACTCCATCGGTGGCCCCTATAATCAGTCGAGAGACTGACTAGGTGGGGATGGAGCACCTCGAACAAGGGCATGGAGGCTCATGTCCGGAAACGGATCGTGCCATCAGCTGCATCAGTATGCCTTAGAGGAAGTATATTATTATTATTATTATTATTATTATTATTGGGGTTTCGAGGCAGCTCTAGCAACCGCGCTTGGTGTATGCACTTGCACATTCGGTGACGTCTTGCAAGAGGTTGCTGGGACTGCGGAATAACCTCGGCTTAGTGCAGTCTTGCCCTCAGGAGCTCCATCGGTGGCCCCGATCATCAGGCGAGAGACTGACACGGGGGGGTGGAGGACCTCGAACAAGGGTATTGGAGGCTTATGTCCGTTGAGGATATGCCATTAGCTGCATCAGTACGCCTCAGATATAGTAAATAGTATTATTACTATTATTATTATTATTATTTGGACACCGTGATAGCCCAGTGGTCAAGTTCTACCATCTGGGCCCTGTCGCCAGTTCGATTCCCGTCGGTGCCACCAGTATTTTCATTGAACATACGTCTGGAAGTGTTGGAACTGCCCTTGCGGGGGTGTCATTAGAGCCTATCGTCAATTCTTCGTACTCCCCTCACGGGTGAGACGATGGAGGCGCATGTGCAGATTTGCATCAGCCATTGACAGAGAAGCACTATTATTATTATTATTATTATTATTATTATTATTATTATTATTATTATTATTATTATTATATTTATTGATTTAATTATTTATTTTTTATTTACTTATTTATTTATTTTAAACAATTGAATATGTGACAGTTGACCATGTCCAAAG
Source organism: Paulinella micropora (assembly GCA_019918135.1). NCBI lineage: Eukaryota > Cercozoa > Imbricatea > Euglyphida > Paulinellidae > Paulinella > Paulinella micropora. Next base: position 91,245 of record WBZZ01002927.1, read on the forward strand.
GAGACGGAAGATTCTTGCTTCTTCTTCTTCTTCTTCTTCTTCTTCTTCTTCTTCTTCTTCTTCTTCTTCTTCTTCTTTCTTCTTTCTTCTTTCTTCTTTCTTCTTCTTCTTCTTCTTCTTCTTTCTTCTTCTTCTTCTTCTTCTTTCTTCTTCTTCTTCTTCTTCTTTCTTCTTCTTCTTCTTCTTCTTCTTCTTCTCTTCCTCCTCCTCCTCCGTCTCCGTCTCCGTCTCTTCTTC
>WBZZ01002928.1:17500-23261 GCA_019918135.1 Paulinella micropora
CTTTGCCCATGTGGGCCTTCTCCTTGACCATGCCTGCTCTACCTCGCAAAAATCTCGTCGCCTTTCTTATGGCGTTTTGCCCCATCACCTCTTCTTCATCTGTTTCTACGTCTGAAGTGCCTGACTCCCCCCCCCCTACCTAACTTTCCCTTTCCCCCTTTTTCTCCCTTTTCCTTTCTTCTCTGTTCTTCTTTCTCACCAGGCTCTTCTTTCGTCTTCTTCATCTCTTCGCATTCATGCAGGCGGTGCTCACCCCCACACATCCTACACTCCTTCTCACATGTTGAGAACACATGCCCCTATTCCTCAAAAGACCATGCATGCTGCTTCTTATTCATCTTCAGCGTGCTCATCCATCCTCCCCAATCCTTTCTCACCCCTCCTGACGCATACTCAGGGTTTTGTAAGGCATTACTGATTATAGTTTCCATCGTTCTTTTGGGTGTCTCATGGCCTACTGCCCTCATTTCTTCATCTAACGCAACAAAGGCATCAAACTGCGGAGCATAATCACATCCCCCATCAATTTTCAAATATCCATGCATTCATCGCATTTATCTTATCTTGCACATCCTCCTCACTCACCTTACCAAACCTTTTGGTCAGTCTTGCCCACACAATTTGGAAGTTCGGCCCAAAGTCTGGTGAGGTGTCTCTCACCAAGTTAGCCACACTCCTCTTGGCTTTACCCACTAGCTTGCCAAACACAAACGAAAAAGCTTCCTCTCTCTGCCTTTTCATCTCATGCTCCAAACTATGCTCGTATGCCACTATCATTCTTTCTTCCTTCTCTCTTTTCTCTACTTGCTCCTTGCTCTTCGTCGTTGTTGTTGTAATTGCTGGTGTGGAATAAGTAGGTGAAGGCTGACTACTTCCTCTCCCCCTCGCCTCCACCTGCTCTTCTCCTCCCTTTTCCTCCCTCTTTCCAACATCTTCTCCTAAAGCAGACTGTCTCAGTAAAATAAGAGGCAAGGTTTTCTTTGTCTGATTCTGACTCTGAGTCTAACTCAGCTTCCTCCTCCTCCTCTCTCGACCCTACATTTTTCCTCTCGCTGGTTTCTTCCCTGCTCTCTCTCCCCACCTCCACATATAATTGGGGACTGTTTTACCCTTACTGTGCAACGCACTTACATTATCATCATGAACCATCTTAACATGTTCTTCAGGGGTCTTCAGTGCCCCCTTGAGTCCCTTGGCACCTAATGCCAAAGCTATTTCCCTCTGAAAGGTCTTAACTGGGGTTCTCCCATCATATTGTCCTTTGGCTGTCATTTTTTTTCCTCGAGTCTTGTCTGTGCCTCTAAGAGTGCTAAAACTCATGAGGTCTTACTGTCCTTTTCCTTGAGCTTGTTGTAGTAGTAGTAGTAGTTGTAGCAGACTCGATGGTGTGCTATCCTCTTTTCCTCCAAAGCCGGTCACCTACCCACGGACCTTCGGACAGGTATCAAACGATGTGTTCACACAGAGCCACAGGGTTGCCGAAGCTTCCCTTTTTGTGTGCCAATTTAGGAATGACACCAACCCTTTTGACAGTCGCCTCCCAGTCGGCGATGGTCTTCTACTTCCGCTCGCTTGCAGTGCCAGAGCTAGGCGCTGGCAAGGCTCATAACCCACTGGACGAAGAGAGGGTCGGATTCAATTCACTTTATTAGAGAGATAGGATACCGAACACGTCACTAAGCGCCACACCCCAAACAGCCAAAGCTTTGAATTAACAGTTACACTTAGAGTGATATAGGTAAAACATGATAAGTAATTGTCATTGGGGTGGGCCGGTATGACTAAATACATTATTAATAAATTGTCTAATGAAGTGTCTGACTCTCTCCCCCTACCTAACTTTCCATGTTTCACTTTTTCTCTCTTTTCCTGATTTCTCTGTTCTTCCTTCTCACCGCCTCTGAAGCATACTCAGTGTTTTGCAAGGCATTGGTGATTATACAATATTTTCCCGGATGATTGATATTCTCAGTGGGTGTCTTATGGCTTACTGTACTCAGCTGCTCTTCATCTAACGCAACAAACACATCAAACTGCGGAGCATAATCACATCCCCCATCAAACATATATGCCACCATTCATCGCATTTATCTTATCTTGCACATTCTCACTCAATTAGACAATTTGTTAATAATGTATTTAGTCATACCGGCCCACCCCATGAACAATTACCTATTTTACCCATATCACTCTATGTGTAACTGTGAATTCAAAGCTTTGGCGGCCCGGTTTGGGCCCGGGTTGTGGCGGGCGCTTAGTGAAGTGTTGATTATCCAATCTATCTAATAACGTAAAGTCTGACCAAATATTAATAGTTTGGTAAGGTGAAGATCGAGAGCGTGGTCCAACGCGTATTTGATTAACTCGCTATACATACATACATACACTACATGCACTACATATGTACATACATACATACATACATACATATTACTTTCATGTATGTGGCATACGTACAGAAGATACGTGACAACATTACATACATGCATACACATTACTACTAGTGACATACATACACACATACCGTGAGTTACTGCATACATACATACATACATACATAACATACATACCATACATACATACACTTTGACCCTGCGCTTGTCTCAGCTGTCAACAGTAACTGTGCTATCAATGCGCTCAATCTGTCCATCCTATCATAGCCTAATCTGTCAAATATTATAAACTTGATATATAATAATTTGTATCATATCAGTCATTATATAGTGATATTCAAATTAGTGAAGAATATTCATATCTAGATCTAAAACAAATTAAAATGTGTGATTTCACTGAAATTATGGTATTATTAATACTACTATAGCATTTGAACTCAAGGTGGCACATTGACGTCCGCAGTTGAATCATAGTAACAAATTACTGTCACCTGGAATTGAAAAGTTGTGGAGGGTTGTGCGCACAGCTTGTGTAATGCCCCCCACGATAGCTCGTAAAAAGTCGGTAATACAACCAAACACAGTCCTCAAGAATGAGAATGGTGTCTCGTTGTATTAGCTCAGTGAAGCCAAAAAGGAAAACGGCAACAGACCAGGAATAAAATGGCATCAGGTCCAATCCGGACAAATAATACTGAAAAACAAGCTGGTGCACCTGTCACCAGGAAAAGGTACTTTTTACCGGCTATCCGGGGGGTGATGCCTACAGTACCCCCTCCCGATTTTATGACGGAAATAGCATTTTCGTCATACACCTGCTGATTTCTTTCTGCAAATAGTATGCGCTATGGAGTCATGCCACACAGCGCATCGACCCACGGATAGACGCTAAAAGACGATAAATATATCCTCATACGGCACGTCAAAGCGGATTCTCTAGCCTTTCTTGTAAATTTTGAACTCCTTCCCCTCAAATATTTTTTTCGGCAGTATGTCAAGAACAAACGTACAATTAATAAAAAAAAATACAAGCAACGTGGTGCTGTATTCCCCCCTTGATCTCCTTATTATTATTATTATTATTATTATTATTATTATTATTATTATTATTATTATTATTATTATTCACAGGGAGATCGTAAGTACATTGTCTTTTTTAATGACATACCCTTGTATAAGGAGGATATCCTATGATATACTATTAGGGGGCCAGTCCTAATAGCTAAATCCGAAGTCGAGGTGTATGTACCCGACCCTGCGATATACCGACACAAGTAGAGATTGACCGTGCTCAGGTACGACAGTATATAATCTATCGTAAAAAATAATTTAATGAAAGTTTCAGAGAACATTTCATTTTCGAGAACATCATCCCAGGACTTGGAAAGGGTCATACCCGGGAACACCATCGCTCAATACACTAGCGATCCCCGTATACGGTGTAGTATCATCGTCGATCGACCTTTCGCACTCGTATGTTGCGGTCGAATGCCAAGTTATATCACTGAGTCTTTTTAATATTCATATTGATAACTGATGATACATGATCAAATCATGATACGCCGTGGGCAATCAATCAGTTTATTTGAGACGCATAAAGAAAAATAGTTTCTTTGTCACTGCCTTCGTCGTCTGGCGCGGATTTCTTTGCCTGGTGGAGGACCACCAACAAAAGTCAGATCGAACTTTGACTGTTCGAGAATGTCCCAGATCTTATTAGGGATTCCGCCCAACGATAATTCAAAAGGGACATCAAGCACTCCTCTTGGCAGTGTCTGAATGGTCCACGCAGTGTAATCCTTGTCTCTGGGAGTAATTGTATCATCCCATGTCTCGAGACTTTTTGCGTCTTTATATACTGGCAGATAATGTCTTGCCTTTGGATCCTCAACCGGGTCCATACTTCTCCAGAACTGGAGTATCGGTTGTACTATCTTTGCGGCTGATGATATTTTGAGTGTCCGTGTGACACGCATCTGTCGTGGGACCGCCACGACCCGCATCAAGTATAAGTCTGAGAGAGTGTCATCAGCGACATGTTGTTCCGCTGGTCTCATCAGATAGAAAACATTTTTCACCCATGCGATGGTTGCTATCGCATCGCCTTCCTTCCATCGCTCATGGACAATCTCAACGTTGCCCGCGTTTGGGTCAGTGTCCGTCCCCTCCTCCTCCTGGTGGACGTCCTTTGATCTCATCGACCTCATCGCCTTCCTCGGTTGGTCGTTGATAAGATCATTCCGCGCTCTCCTTAGCTGCGCCTCTGTGATCTTCTCCTTCTTTCCGCTATGCTCTCGCGGAGACTTGGACTGAGTCCCCACCGCGCTTATGCGGTCAGTCTTCTCCTTGCTCTCCTTCTCAGCTATCGGTGCCCGATAAGCATCGTCTTGGTCTATGCCAGCCTCCTTGTGGATGGGCGGCACCTCTTTGAAATCATCCTTCATCCGTTTTAACGCCTCCTCAACGGATTCATCTTCCAGTAAGAAGGGATCATACTTAATCAGCCTTCTTACATTCACAATTTGCACCTTCCCTCTACCCCTGATCTTGTAATTCAGAGGTCCCGTCTGTTCCATAATCTGATAAGGTCCTTTCCAGTGAGTGAACAGCTTAGAGCTGACTCCCTTCGGGACTTGAGGATGGTACAATAGTACAATATCCCCGACCTGGAACTTGATCTGATCCAAGTGCGCTTGTCGCACCCCTTCAGCATCAGTCTTTCGGCGCTCCGCCTCTCTATGCGCCCTGACTATTTGTTCCGCCTCCATCTTCACTCTAAGTCTCATCCCAAACAACTCATCCGCATCCGCCCAAGTGTCTTTTGGGTGAAGGAGCGAAGTCGGGATATCAGGCTCACGCCCATATACTAACTGATATGGCGAGATTGAGCTCTTCGAGCCTCCTAACGCCGTAGAGGGTAGACAGTTCATTGCAAACGCAAATGATGGTGCTGCCTCGACCCATGCTCTTTGATTCTCCTTCTTCGTGCAATACATCTTTAGTGAGGCTTTGAGGGGTCTGTGTACCCGCTCGATTTTCCCATTTGCTCGCGGGTTATAGGCAGTAACATATTGCCATTTCATCCCGTAATACTTAGATAGTTTGTCGATGACCTCGTTATTAAAGTCCGAGCCTCGATCAGAACATATCTTTCTTGGTACTCCGATCTGTGAGATGATCCTATCGATCAGCGCCTCGGCCGTCGTCTTGCCGGTAACGTCTTTGACAGGGATGATCCACACATAGTTGGTGGCTCTGTCAATGGCCGTAAGGAGGTATTTGTAACCATCCTTCGATTCTGGGAAAGGTCCCACATGATCAATGTGTATAAACTCAAACATCCCCGCATGAAGAGGAAATTCGCCAAT
>WBZZ01002929.1:0-31557 GCA_019918135.1 Paulinella micropora
TGTTGTGTTGTTAGGGTTGTTGTTAGGGTAACAATCCTACAAATCATGTATACGTCATGTATATATTTTTCATTGTTTCCTTGATTCTATCGAGGAAATTATAATGCTAGACAGTATACATATCTCTAGCTTTAGCTAATTGCTAAAGTAATAATAATATTAATATTATAGTTAAATTTGCTATCTATCAATACTAGTGTCACTGAGCAAGTATCGTTCTTTAATAATCAGTAAAACCTATTCAGAAAGATTTTTCAAGTTATTATTGAAGAATACACTTAATTTCGATTTCTAGCTTGGTCTGGACGGCAGTTTGTTAAACTTGAAAATTAATTTATAATATTGGTTTCTTACTAGCTAGAAAATCAATTCATTTTTAAAAAGAAATTGAAGTTAAGTAGGTTACACACATCCTATTCTTCTGAAAATAATACAATAGAAATATCATGAGTTCTTTTACTAAAATTAATCGAAATCTGCTGTCAAATTCTTGATTTCGCTTCGAGTTCTTAGTTTTTCAAAGTAATTTTGTATTTGTGAAATTGAGATGTAATTTTGTATTTTCGCTTCTCATCATCTTGACTTTTCAACATGAAAATTATGTAATATGAATCTAAATCTCATCCGCTTTCGAATGGTGTCAACCGCTCCTCAATCCGACCTCGCGTTCCTACAAACGATAACCTCAAAGTCATCACCGTCTGAGCTAAAAATCAACGGATCGACTTGCCAATATTTTCCACCAGCCGGAATTGGGTGCAAATAACGGTGGCACCACACAAATATTCTGACCCACTTTCTCTCACCTCGTGACAGTCAACCTATGTGCCCACACCAATTTCTGACTAGTTGTTTTTGACTTACCAGGCGACTCTTAGTGCTCGATTCTTATATACATACGGCGTATCCATCCATCCATCCATCCATCCATCCATGTGGATGGATGGATGGATGGATGGATGGATGGATGGGATGAGTATGGATGGGATGGATGGGATGGGATGGATCGGATGGATGGATGGATGGATGGATATGGATGGATGGATGGATCTATCCATCAATTAGATCCATCCATCTCATCCATCCATCCATCCATCCATCCATTCGTTCATCTATCCATCTAAAAAAATTTTGCTTGGAATTCTTCAGTCTACAACCCGAAAAAAAACAAACAAACAAACAAACAAACAAAAAAAAAGGCTGAAAATGCTCCAAGGCTCTAAAAGGTGTACCAGAAGAGTTGAGTGATTTTTTGTTTTCACTAACTCGGGTCGCCCTCTTTTTAGGACACTACTTGAAATAAAGATTACCAAAGATTCTGGCAAAGTAGTGCCAAATGGATGGCTGAGAATGCTCCAAGGCTCTAAAAGTTGTGCTAGAGGGGTTTAGAAGCTGATTCTTGGCGAATTTACAGCCTTAACACGAGCTCGTTTTAGGGATCTATTTACACATTAGTAACAGCAAACATAATGACAAAGTAGTGCCAAAATGAATGGCTGATATTGCTCCGAGGCTGTAAAAGGGCTCGTGAGGAAGGAAAGCGAGGAAAAGCTGTCGAACGGGAAAAGGCGGGGGGGGGGGGGGGGGGGGGGGGGGGGGGGGGGGGGGGGGGGGGGGGGGGGGCTGCCCCTTGGAACCACAGCCCCGCAATATGCGTACCTTGTCGATTAGGAAAGGGTCCCGGCGGGGGGGGGGGGGGGGGGGGGGGGGGGGGGGGCGCAAAGCACCGCAAACCATTCTTTCAGGTGTTTGCGCAGCCCCTAGTAATTATTATTATTATTATTATTATTATTATTATTATTATTATTACTTTGGACACCGTGATAGCCCAGTGGTCAAGTTCTACCATCTGGGCCCTGTCGCCAGTTCGATTCCCGTCGGTGCCACCAGTATTTTCATTGAACATACCGATCCGTCTGGACCAGTATTTTCATTGAACATACCGGCCCGTCTGGAAGTGTTGGAACTGCCCTTGCGGGGGTGTCATTAGAGCTTATCGTCAATTCTTCGTACTCCCCTCACGGGTGAGACGATGGAGGCGCATGTGCAGAAATGCATCAGCCATTGACAGAGAAGCACTATTATTATTACTATTATCACTATTATTATTATTGTTATTGTTATTGTTGTTGTTGTTCTTCTTCTTCTTGATGATGATGTTGTTGTTCTTGGTAGTGGTGGTGGTTGTCCTGGTTTCTTTGTTTGTTGTTGTTGTTGTTGGTGGTGGTGGTGGTGGTACAACAGAAACAACAAACAAACAACAAACAATCAAAGAACAAGATCCACAAAAAAGAATATTTTGTTGCTATTGCTGCCACTCGCGGTGGCCTTGGTCGTCTTGGTGGTAGTTGCTGTTGCTGCTTATTGTCATCGACGTTGTCGTTTTCATCATCGTCCTTGTCTTTGCTTGTTTATTGCTTCTTTTGTCAGCTGCCCCTGAAATTGTTGTTTTTGTTGCTGGTTTCTTGCTTCTTTTGTCACCTTCACTCCTGCCCTTGATTATTATTATTGTTGTTGTTGTTCTTCTTCTTCTTCTCCTCCTCCTCCTCCTCCTTCTTCTTCTTCTTCTTCTAGAAAGAAGAAGAAGAAGAAGAAGAAGAAAGGAGAAGAAAGAAAAGAAAGAAGAAAGGAGAAGATGAAAGAAGAAAGAAGAAGAAGAAGCTTTCTTCTTCTTCTTCTTCCTCCCCCTCCTCCTCTCCTTCTTCTTCTTCTTCTTCTTCCTCTTCTTCCTCTTCTTTCTTTTTCTTCTTAGTTGTTGCTTGTTTTATTGCTTGTGTGTTGCTTGTTCGTTGCTTCTGTGGTCACCTTCAATCCTGCCCTTGATATTGCTGTGTTGGCTTGTTGCTTGTGCGTTCCTTGTTCGTTGCTTGTGTATTCCTTGTTCGTTGCTTGTTCGTTGCTTCTGTCGTCACCTTGAATCCATTTCTGAAAATATTACACTTTAAAAAAACATCCAACTTTTTTTTCCCTCAATGCAGAGTATGCTAACATATAGCATCTTTGCTAATATATATGTATATTTATATTATATAATATATATGCATATATATGTATGTGTGTGTGTGTGTGCGTGTGTGAGAGTATATAATTTTTAATGGATACTTTTGGAAGTTCTGCTGATATATGGATTGTTTCAAATATACAACTATTTTGTTGATGTTCGGCTTTTGTGTACAACTGAAGTGTTGTGCCAGGAGGTGGTCGCGACTGCCAGCATGAATGGCGAAGCTCCTTCACGCCTGACATTCCTGCGCACTCGATTCCTAGCTCCTTTCATCGTCGGAGCCGGCTATCGATTTTTCACAATAATCCAATTGAAAAGCCAAGAAGCAGCGGTTGGAGTAGGAATTTCAGACGTGCTTGCTATGACTACCGATTGTTTTTTCTGGGGAGTGCTGCTGGGTTTGAATATTCTGGTCGTCGAGGAGCTTCTCCTGTCACACTACAAAGACATACTGAGTCTACCTTGCCATATAAATCTATTGTCAACGGCTAAGATGCCCAAATCTTCCTCTGCATGTTCATGCGAGCATTCGCTACACAAATGTGAGGAATTTTGCGCGGCGTGCAAGAATGTGCGGCGCCTGGTGGTCATGTCACACGAAGGCTCAAGGTTACGACCAGAGTCACGCTTTGCATCAGGATCCGGATTCAGCAAGGAGGCTCCCTTCTAGTCCAAAATTATCATTTCACCATAGGATAGTCGAGCATAAGTAGCAGCAAGGAGAGCAACTCCGCAGTTTTCTCGAAACTGACACAGCGGCGAACATTTTCCTTGTGCTTGAATTCGCTTTAAATTTGAATCCTCTGCTTGACTTCGGGTCATATCCTTCCTTTGCTTCCTTTCGGGCCCTTTGCTTGCATTCGGGTCAAATCCTTCTTTGTTTAACCTCGGGTCAGAGCCATTTTTGCTGGCCGGGTGCGATCAAGAACGAATCGGGAGCCAGTGAGGATGGATTTGCGTTGCCATAATGCTAATAACAGCGAATCTGCAACGATTCATGCTTAATTTCGTGTTATGCGTGCTTCAAGGAGAGAAAGAGAGAGAGAGGTAGACGCCGGGAAGGAAAAATGGAGAAGAAACTTGCTGCGTGGTAATCAATTTGTACAGTGAAAACAGAAACTAATTAGAAATGCTGAAGTTGCAGTATTATTCATGAGTCATCAACATGTCAGCGGAAAAGTGCTGTACAAGTAACTGTACATAGTCAGTATGATTTCGAGTCAGCAAATAATGTGAAAATTCTGGTCGTAGTATGTCAAATGTATAGATATTGTTGACCGTCTCCTTCCTTTGCTTCCTTTCGGGCCCTTTGCTTGCATTCGGGTCAATCCTTCTTTGCTTAACCTCGGGTCAGCGCCCTTTTTGCTGGCCGGGTGCTATCAAGAACGAATCGGGAGCCAGTGAGGATGGATTTGCGTTGCCATAATGCTAATAACAGCGAATCTGCAACGATTCATGCTTAATTTCGTGTTATGCATGCTTCAAGGAGAGAAAGAGAGGTAGACGGAAGGAAAAATGGAGAAGAAACTTGCTGCGTGGTAAATCAATTTGTACAGTGAAAACAGAAACTGATTAGAAATGCTGAAGTTTCAGTATTATTCATGAGTCATCAACACATGTCAGCGCAAAAGTGCTGTACAAGTAAGTAACTGTACATAGTATGATTTCGAGTCAGCCAATAATGATTTCAAATTCTGGTCGTAGTACGTCAAATGGATATTGTTGACCGCCATTCAAACAGACAATCTTCCAGCTTAAACCTCGTTCTCCAATAGTGTTCTGACAATACTGAAGCCATCGTTGGACTTGAAAGCTCTGAACAAGAGCTTTAAAAGCCAATGTGCTCAGCATTTTCGTTATCGCAATTATCTTGATTGAGCAAAGTGTTTCAAAATTGGACGATTTTGCCAATTTAATTGTTAGGTAATAGAATATACTAGCATATGTTCTAATAAATTTCAGCACGAATCCTCAGTTAAACTCAATAATTCCTAATAACTTGCAGCAATGTGGACCGATCGGGTAAATCTGCCCCCACAGACAGCTCCTTGTGCCCGGGCCGTTCCCGTTCTATTAATACCTACCAGTCGTTATAGTGTTCCGCTTCCACCAGGAGTGTTGGTAGTACTATGATCATTATTAATAAACTCTATCTTCGGTTGTTAGCTTCAAGGTTGGGAAGCTCAACCTTCTTAGGTTATGAGCTCTTGAAGCGCAGAAGCCTCAAGCAACCTGGGGAGAAGCACCAGAACAAAGAACTAATCGACTGGATTCAAAGGGATGTTTGTCTTGTTCGTTTCGTAATTGAAGCAGTAGCTACTTCTGCTTGCGGCTGACTGTTTCCGATACAATTTGAAGGTCCGGGTACGGCCGGCCCGGGCCGGGAAACTTGTGACTTGCTAGCCTGCCAGTGTTAACCGGAGGCTCCGGGATCCCAGTTGTCTATCACCATTTTGAAAGTTACGTGACTGAGTCACTGGCACGGTCACTGTCACACTAAGATTCAAAAGAATTATGCCGGCCCACCCGGTATATAATTGCAATACTGATCGTTCCGGTCTGTCGGTTAATCCTTTGGTCTGGAGATTACGGAGTCCCTATTTTAGGTATTCCTCAGTCTTCATATCGTTAGTAACAGTTATCTGTTTATTAAATATCCTACTATCGTAACAATCTGGAGTCGCTAATACAATAAACTAGTATGGAATTTTTTTTCTGTTGAAAAGAGACATCGAGAGAAAAATGAGAGAGGGGAATTTTTCTGATGCGCTTCCTGTGGATATATGCTTTTTCTTGAGATGTTTTGTGTCTAGGTGCGCGCAAACAAGTATGTGCAATGATTTTCTTGAGTTGTAGGGCTACTTCAATGATGATCTGTTTGTGAGTGGGGCTTGGGTTGCTGACAGACAGACGTTTTTGGGTCTGACAGCTTGCAGCTCAGGGTGCACGAATGTGGGTTTCATGTTGTGTGAGTGTCGGGCGTGGGTTTCTGGATACTGGGGCATGAGAGGGGGACTATGGGGGATGGTTTTGCAGAAAGAGCACGCAGTTTTCGGTCTGTTTAGAGATGGGACAAGGGTTGCTGCGACGCATTACTGTGAGAAAGGGACACTCCTTCTCACAAACCTTGGCAAATATGCCAGTGGGGAAACCACTCGGATATATATAATTCCTGTTTGCTTGTTCGTGGGTTGATGTTTTACAACGTTTTTGATGGGTTTTGTGGGCTGGGAATTCATGTGGCACGGGGACTTGGAGGGAGGAGTTAAGGAAACTGACACAGGGAAAGACGGATTTTGGAAGGAAAAGGACATATGGGAGGAAAGGAGGGTTTGGGGCGAGGGAAACAGACACGACGGAGGGTAATGAGAGGGAAACTTGCAGAGTTTGTCGAGAGGAAGGGTAGGCAAAGGACACGGCTTGGGGGAGAACATGTCGGTCGGAAGCAGGGGGTCAGGGGGAACGATTTTTCGGAATGGAGGAACAAGCACGCGGGTCCCCACCAAGGGAGTATGAAAGGGGGTCGGGATCTGCGAGGGGAACTTGAAAGGAACGTGAAATTCACAGTTTAAAAGGGGTTTTGGACGGGGGTAAGTGGACGCCATCATGGCACAAAAAGAGGACAACAAAAGCAGCGGGTATAGCGGACAACCGGCGCTGAGGACACGCCAACTCACAGGGAGAATTTTTGGGGCTCTTTGGGGGCCTTTCCAAGTGGTGAACTATTTGCCTGTTTTGGCCATATCACGAATTTCGACAGCCTAAGTGGAAGGAAAGCACAGACACAGGGTAGAGGTGCATAGAGGGATATTTGGGGAACTTGAAGGGACATGGAAATAGGGATTTTAGAACGGGCAGATTCGGGGGGGATTTGAAGTGGAATAGATGATGGGACCTTTTTGCCCTACTTTAGGTGTGAAACGCTTATGGCTGCGAACGAACAAGACAAGGGGGGGAGGAGAGAAGAACGGAAGGTGGAGGATGGGGCAGAACCAATACGGGAGGCCAAAAATAGGGGTGTATCGGAGGAGGACATAAACGAAGATACACTATGGGATGCGGGGGAGTGCAGGATTGATAGGGATGTGTATGGGGTTCGTGATCGGCTGAAGGATTTGGCGAAGACGGCGGAAAACCTCGCCACTCGGAAGCCGGGATCACGACAAGCGTTGGTCTGGTCCAAGAACCACACGCAACAGGTGGAGGTGTGGAAGGGGTTGTACGCTGAGGGAGAGGAAAGTGGCCAAGGTGAGACGGAGGAGAGTGGTTAAAGGAGTGGAAGAAGATGAGGAAACGAATTATTGGGGAAAAGCATTTACCGACGAGGAGGGGGTCCCAGATGCGGAGATATTTGGAGCAGGGGAAATACAAGTTGCAAGAGATATATATGAAAAAGTGGTTGGGAGGTGGAAGAGTTACGAGAAGAAGAGGAAGGAAGTCGTGGCTTTGGAAGCGGGAGGGGAAGCAAGTGCGGAGAGATTGACGGAACTGAGGGCGGAGGTGGACAGTGAGTGGGAGTGTTTCGCAACTTTGGAAGACATGGCTCGCCAGCGGCGTAAAAGGTTTTTGAAGACCCAATTCGAGCAGGATATGTTGATACTCGACAGTTTGGGTTTTGAATTGGAAGAGGAGGCGGAGGTGGCAAGAGCTCGGAAGAGACAGAGGAGAAGATAAATGCATGAAGGGACATACGTGGGTACCTATTATGCTAGGTATGGAGAAGGGGAGTAAAGAAACGAAGGAGGCTTTGGAGGAAGAGGACGAAGAAGGTGGGGCGACAAGTGAGGAGACAGAGGAGAAGGAGGACTCTAGGGACGGGGACATGTTGTCGTTTTGGGTATCTAAGCGGGAAGAGGAATATCTTATAACACGGGAGCGGGTTCAGAACGAGGTTTCTAATACGGCTATGCATTTTCACGAGGCAAGGGATCTAAGACAGGCAGAGGAGGCCTATATTAGGGCGATGGTAGAGTGAGAGGCGTATCTGAGGGACGAAGAACGGGCAATGATGGAAGAGGAGGATAGGAAGGAGGAGAGGAGAAGGAAGAGAAGGAGGAGGGATCGGCGGCAGACACAAAACATAGTACCTCCTGTCACTACTTTAGGACAGAGTACGGCATCGGATGAGCAAACGGGAAATAAGGATGGGGATATCGGAGGAGGAAAAGACGTTGGGACAGATAGGGGGAGTGGAATATAAGATGGATGAGGAGGCTCAACGGTTTGTAGAGGAAATGGGATATAAGTGGGGTGAACGGGTGGGAGCGATTATGGGGACGGATCGGGTTCGGAAGGACGCGGTGGATGGCGATTAGAGCAATGTGGGAATTACAATATCGATTAGAGCAATGGAGGGTGTTTGCCATGACAGAGGAGGCGCAGTACCAATACAGTTTCATGGCTGTGTTGACCAAAGTACAGGGAAAATGGACGGCGGAGAGGATTCATGCGGCATGGGCATGTGCAAAGGGAAAGGTGGAACACGCGAAGAAGTGGGTGAAGGTGTTGAAGGACCGGGGGGAGGACAGCTGGAGGCTGTTTGTGGGGCCGCTACGGATCGGTAGTATCATAGAAAGGGTGGAGAAAACCACACCGAACAAGGATTGGGACAATCACGAAACACGGGCATGGATTAAAGCTTTAGAAAAAGAGCGGGAGCAACAGAGACGGGAGGAGAAGGAACGGAATAACGCAATGAACGACCAGGATGAGGCGTCTGACAGGGAGATAGAGGGGACGGAGGAACCAAGGAATGAGGAGTGGATCGGGAGACTGGAGACGGGGGAGGCATCTGAAAGGGAGGTAGAGAAGACGGAAGGGGTATCGAGGAAGGAAGAGGGGATCGAGAAGCTGTAGACGGGAGCGGAAGTGGTGGAGTGGATGCAAGGCCTCTCTAGGGAGATGTGGGACGAATGTATGCGGGAAGAGATATAGAGCAGCGGAAGGGAAGGGGAAAGGGACAGAGCGTAAATACAGTTAAGGTTGGCCTTACAGAAAACAAAACAAAAAAGGAAAACTAACGGAGACATAACGGTGGAACAATACAGGAACGGGAAACGCGGACTTGAGGACCAGGGGAGGATGTTAAGTGAGCAGATTTAATAATGCCACGGGAACATGTATATATGAGGATCACGGTTTCAATCATAATATATTTTATACTTTAGAATTCGAGATGGAGGCACAACCTGGGGCACCGGAGTTCAGAGACGACGAGGACGTGGGATGGACAGGACCGACCATTCGCGCGATACCGTTTACACCAGCGAGCCGACGGGAGGACCCAATGCGGTACACGGAGGCTAAGGCGGAGGCACTGCCGGCGGCATCAGATCCGACGTATGCGAGGAACCCACCAACTATGTCACAATTCTTCCACGAACTGATGCAACGTACACCGGAGATGGCACCGGAGATATACAGGCAGTTGTCGACGAAAAACTACAAGGTGTGGACAAAAAGGGAGGATGAAGGGGGCATATACAGTGAGGTGGACCAGGCCGACGTGGACGTGGCACAAGGAAAACCTACATACGGGCCGGGGATGATGATGGTGGACCTGATCCATTTGGCGGAAGCGCTGTACGTAGGGGTTGGGTTTTACCGGGACAAAGTGAATAGAACGAAGCTGCCCAATGTCGTGATGAATCGGATGTTGGAGGAAGGGGTATATATGTCACACGGGGACATCAAGACGTTGTGTATGGCAGCGGGAGCGCAGAGACGGGAGTTACAACAAGCGGCTGCAAAGATGGCGGTACGAGATGGGACGCGGCGTTCTCCAGGAACCCGGGGGAAGAACTGGCGGATTTGATACAAAATTACCATACGGGTTGGGCACGGAGCATTAGGGGGTTAGCGGGAAAGGCGTATGACGCCATGCGGGAATATATGGCGGGGCCGACTGACGTGGGGGCAAGAATGGAGAAGAGGGATTCATCACTGTACAAGTTGTTGGAAGAGGCGGCGGCGTTGAACGATGCGGCGACGGATGCGGAAAAGGAGGCAAAACGGAAGGAACTGCGGCAATAGGTTTTTGGTTTGTCCATATTGAACGGATGTGTGCGGGGTTGGTATACGTGGATCAGGATTCGGATGGCGGCGACGGAAGCGGAAGCGACAGCAGCGTCCCCGCAAAAGCGGAAGAAGAAGAAGGGAGGCATTCGGAGCGAGCGGCGAGCTCGGATTCAGAGGAATCGGAATAATCCAGGGAAGGGGAAAAAGGGGAAAAGCGGTGACGTGGCACAAGCAAGTCAAAGATTGACGGAAAGGAACAACGGGAAAGGATCCTTGGACAGCTCCGTAAGACACAGTTGCTGCAGGAACACGGGGATAGGCCGATTGTTGCGAGCAAGCAACACGAGTATGAATACATGAACAAAGTACGTAAGTTCATCGTGGCTTTGCGGAGTGAGGCGAAAGCGGCACTGTGTGGGGACGCGGCGGACCAAGTGTGCTACCTGTTGGGCAACATGGGAGGATCGGTTCAAAAAGAAGTTCGGGGAACGGGGGGCGAATAACAAGAAAGTGGTGGTCGATGTCGCTCATTTTGTGTTCGCCGACGTGTACCAGTTTAACCAACGTTTGGACAGGGGGGACGAGATAGAGGCGCTGAAGGATGCGGCACAGGCTCTGGTTACGAAGCGGATGGCATTACGGGACATCTTTGCTAGTATCGCGGGGCTCAGTCTGTTGCACGAGAAGAAAGAGATATACCCGATGGTTCTGGCGGGGATATGGAGATGAAAGCGGTGGTTCCGGAGATCGCGGCACAGGTGATAGCGTTGGCGGATATTACAGCGAAGGGCAAGGCCCGATGGCAGGGGTTGAACACCACCTACAATCCGGTCAGCTGTGTACTACATGAGGAAGACCTGGCGTTGATCGATCGTGTGATCACATCGCCAGCGGTGACCGCGAAGTGGCCACAGGCAAGGTTTAACTATGGAGGCAGCGGAAACTTTCGGGGGGGTGGACGACCAGGACAGTTCACGCAAGGGGGAGGGGATCGGGCGCCAAGGCATGACGGGGGGTATAGACCACGGGGCTCGAGGTATGGAGATGGAGGATACCAGGAGCGACGACAGGAGCGGAGTGTTCCATGCAGATCGGGCGCCTCGAGGAGGGAAAAGGTGAAGTTCGACGCGGAGTTCCAGGGCTCTACCAAACACGGAATCAAAGGGGCAGCCACGGTACCCACCGGACTCGGAGTTGATCGAAGGTTTCCCGACGTATACCAGAAGGGCACTCAGGTCCAGGAATTGGGACAAGGATTCATGTTACACGGCTATCGCTATCCACTGGTTGGGAATTAACGGGAACTGCCAGGTGAGCCACGGGATGAATATGTGGCACGACAACTTGGATACTTGCAGGCAGCAACACAGAGACGAGGCATACTGGGAGTTGAAAGAGGTGGTACGGCAGATGTGGCAGCTAGGAGGGTTGGAGGACATGTCCCCCCCCGGAGGAACTCCCGGCACTGAAGGAGTTCAACGAGGCCAACATCAAGGCGAAGGGATGGACACGGAAGGATAGAGGTTACTACCACCGGGCAGCCAACATGCGACCCAAAAACACGGAGGGGGAACGACGGGAGGAAATGCGGGACGGGTATCGGAGGAACGACAACAACAACGGGAGAGGGCCGCGGGGTGGATATCGCGATGAGTATCGGAGAGGAGGATTTCGAGGAAGTCGGGGTAATTATGCGGCGACGTCTAGACCGGGGATGGACAAACAGGTACAACCCTTGATATATGGGAAGCGGGGTGTTGGGACAGACACAGCGGGTACAAGCGGAACACCACACTCTCATTTGCCATATGTGCATCCGGATCGACAGGGGTTGATTGCAGGGGCTGGAGCGGGAACGCAGGAGCGACAGGGACAGCCGGAGGGCGCGGGATTCATCGCGGGTACGGAACAAACAATAGAGGAGATGGAACGGGAACGTGACCGCACTCATGGTATATATGAACAGGAGCGACCTCCGCGGCAAGAGGAAGCGCGTCCGCGCAGGTCTAACAGCGACGATGACGTAAAGATCGTGGGGGTTTCCACGGCAGGTGAGTCAGGAAAGAGTGAGGGGGAGATCACGAACGGGAATGGGGGTTTGACGTATGACAGGGGAACGGAGGGCGAGGCGACGACGGCGACAGGGCGACGGATCGGGATACGGGAGCCCTGAAAGGGACGAGATGGGGAGGAGCTTGAAGACACGGGAATATGTGGATCTGACATAGGCAAAAAGAGGGGGCGGGAAGAGGAGATAGACGAGAGACAGGGAGAACGACATGCAAAACAGCAGAAGGCAGAGGAGCGAGCATGTAGCGGATCGGGGGTACAAGGAAAAGGGTATAAAGAGGGCGAGAAGAGCGAGGGTGAGAACAAGGAGAGAGCGAGATTGGAGGGGGAGCGGGAGAGAAGTGAGGGAGAGAGGGTGGCAGAGGAAAAGAAGCGAGAAGAAAGTGAGAGAGAAAGGACACGGGAGCGAGAACGACAATTGCTGGAGACACACTGGAAGGTGAGTCAGAGGCATGAGGCGATGCGAGTGACGCCGTCGGTTAGTCAAATTGAAAGATCAAATCTCCCACTGGCATATACTCGGGTCAAGTTGAGGAGCTTGGGCGGGGAGGTAGTCATCGGCAACGATATCATGGCGGCCATCAGCGTCATCGGCAAACACTTCTTGGATAAGCACGGACAACAACCATGGTTCCAGGAGCGGTTTCGGGCGACACGGGGTTGGGTGAAGGGGGTGTCGGGTACAACGGCGATGACAGGCACGATACTGCTGGCGTTCGTCTGGAAGGGGGGAATACCTATACACACAGGTTCTGGGTCGTCCCGGCATACACAGGGGGACTCCTGTGGAGCTTTGACGCGCTGAAGCGTATGCACACTCACATCGACTGTCACAGAGAAGAGGTACGGTATGGACGGGGGGAAAACGCTCCGGTATATCGAGTGGTGGAATACGACTCAGAAGAGGGACAAGGAGACATACCGGAGCATGGGTGGCGAACGATTTCAGGGCGGCACGGATAGAGATTGAGAAGGGAGAGATGAATAAGGCAGCGGAACAGGAGGTTATTGCAATTGGAGAACACGAGGAGGAGGAAGAGGAGCGAGTCGGAAGATGAGTGGACGAGGGCAAGGATCGCTCTGGTTGACACGAGGTTGGAGTATTTCCGGAAACAGAGGGAGGAGGCCTCGGACGGTTTTCCGAAGCACGGACGAGATTTGGGATACCAACATAAGGAAATGGATACACGGGTGTTGCCTATGGCACAATATGTAGTATGCAATACGGGCAAACCTAGCCAGGCCAAGGTGGAGATTTTGAACTTCCTGCAGGAGCGGTGGGGAAGCCAACCCATGGTAGCGGATTCGGTGTCCCAGATCAAGAAGACATTGAAAAATCTGCTTTCACACGGGGATTTCACGATTATGTTTCCGGTAGGAAGGAGAACGGAGATGTGGTGGTATGATGTGGAAGATTTTCTAATCGCGGACCCGATACCGATCCCGAGTCGCACACAGAAGTTGATAGTGGCATGTAGACTTGGCTCGAGGAAGATAGCCAGGCGGTACAGGGAGGAACTTCTGAATCGGGATCTGGCTTCCATTCGGGATGAGGCATTTACGCACATATCCGGGGTATATCACAGGACACACGTCATTCAGTATGCTATGATGATGGACCAACTGGCAAGATTCGCGGATCAAGAGCGGAAGACTCCAACCTTATATCGGTCGAGGGAGGGTCTAGACGGGGATGGAACAGAGGTAGCGGTGGATGACATACAGGGGCAAGCGACAGAGGAGCAGATCAAGGAGGAGACGGATAAGGCGAGACAGGCGTTACAGGAACAGTCGGAGACATGGGAGGGAACTTCGGAGGAGAAGGTTGCGGCTATGGGGGTTATGGAAGACAACATCCAAGCTTTCGGTCCTTTGGAGGGGGGATCGGTGACAAGCCACGTGGCGGTTTTCAAACGAGAGATGGGGCAAGAGGTACCGGGGATAAGACGTCGCGGTTAAGCCATCATGAGGATCGGATTGCGAGGGAGATGACGGCGGAACTTTTGGACAAGGGATTGATCGAGGCGCGGCTATCGGAGTATGCGTCTCCGGTACGCATGGCGCCGAAACCAGACGGAACGTTGCGGATGTGTATCAACTATTGGAGGATAAACGAAATCATCAAGAAGATAGAGACGCCGGTGCCGGACGTGAGGAGGGGAATAGAGGTGCTGCAGAAAGCGAAGATATGCTCGACGTTGGATTTGAAGAGCGGATTCTGGCAGATTCCATTAGCGGAGGAAAGCCGCTACCTAACGGCATTCATGGTGGGGATGACAACCTACGTGTGGAAGGTTCTGCCGATGGGGTTGAAGGTGGCACCGGGCATATTTCAGCAGGCGATGACAAAGATGTTGGGTGCGAATTTCCGAGACGCGGAATTTGCGGAGAAGTACGGGGATACGACGGGATACGCCTTCGCGTATTTGGATGATATGGTCATTTTCTCGAATTCGGTAGAGGAACACATGCAACATTTGCGGGACATCATGATCAGGATCAAGGCGCTCGGATTCCGGTTAAATGCTAAGAAGTGCCACTTCTTACGGAAGCGGATACAGTATCTGGGGTACGACATCGAGAACGGGACGTGTTCGATTGCGAGGAAGAAGCGAGAGGCGCTTGCGGCTATGCCTCTTCCTGCGACGAGATCCGATTTACACTCCTTTGTGTCCTTGGCACAATACTATAGCGAATTCATACCGGGATTCGCAAAAATCGCGGAACCAATACGGCTGTTCATGAAAGAGGGCAAGTGCGGTGCGGAGTACGTGGCCACCAGCGGTTCACAAGGCGGTTGAAACACTAAGGACGCATATCCTGATGGACCCATGGAGCGAAGGGGGTACGGTTTTACAGCTTCCCAATTTCAACAAGAGTTTCATACTCGACACGGATGCGTCGGCATATGCAATAGGAGGGGTTCTGCAACAGAGGGATGGCGAGGGGCGTTTGAGGCCGGTGATGTTTCTGAGCCGGCGAATGACGCGGGCAGAACAACAATACTGCACGCGGCAGAGAGAGGCATTGGCCATAGTCTGGGGTTTCAAGAAACTGCGTGACTATCTGTGGGGTGCAAAGGGGACGACGATGCGGTCGGATCACAACAATCTACAGTGGTTGATGTCGCAGGATCACACGGGCAGGTTGGCAAGATGGCAGTTCGAGCTATCCGAATATGACTTCACGATTGAATTCATATCGGGTAAGGAGAACTATCGTGCGGACTACCAGTCAAGGGCTGGGGGTGCGCCGGAGGACGACAACGCGAAGGAAAAGAAGGAGGAGGCGGTGGCGGACGGCAAGGATACACGGGCGGAGAAGAAGAGTGGCATGAACCTGACGCGGTTTCATTTCAAGACGGCCGCAGCGGTTTTAACGGTCTTGGGAAAAATGGATTTGGAAGAGGAGCAGAGGGCGAATTTCGACGACTGGAAACTCATCAACGGTAATATTGGATTATGTGACGGAGGTAGCGGAAATGCATAGGAATAGGAAGGAGGCGCAGAGGGAGGATGTGCGGTTTTACGAAGCGGCTCACGAACGATCGGTGGATCGTTGTGAAGAGCACGGATTGGAAGATGCGCGAAAGGGATATGAGGAAGAAATGTGGAAGGAGGCGGTACAAGGGGAGTTGACAGAGGACGAGGTAGGGGATTTGAAACCTTTCCCGTGGCGAACCATGCCCATGGTGGGGAACATTGTGATTCCGACGAAGGCGGAAGCGGAAGCGGGTCAAACGGAGGCGAAGCCGGAACTCATGTTGCGGGACACGCACCCAAGCCGGGTATCCTTGGAGCTGGAAAACAAGACGGAGATCAAGTTTGCGTCGGTGGACATGTTCCGCAAGCTCACGAGAGACAGGGAGGAGTGGAAGAGGTTTATCGCACACCAGGAGAACCCGACGGGGATTTCGGCGGATGGGGATATAAAGTGGCGGAAGGAGAAATACACTTACTCGGACGGGCTAATCTGGTATTTCGGGAGCGGGGCCAAGAACAAGGACGATCCGGAACGGTGGGTGGTATGGGTGCCGGCAGAGTTACGGTACGCGATTCTGATAGGGGCCCTTTACAGAGTCACCCGGGGTTGGATAGGATGAGGTGGTCTATGACTCGATGGTTCTATTGGGATACGATGGATAAGGATATCAAGAGTTTCATCTCGGGATCGGCGGGCCATGCCAGAGGGCGAAGATGGTCTACGACGCGAGCAAGGGACTACTGGGGCAGTATGACATAACACGGGATATATTTGATACGAGATTACGTCGAGCCTTTACGGAAGCGGGGGAGGGTCGATACAAGTATATCCTCACGATTATCGATCGGGCCTCTAACTACGTGATTGCAGTTCCCACGGCTGACGACACCAAGGAGACGACGGCTAAAGCACTGATTGATAACGTATTCAGCCGGATCGGGGTACCCAGGAAGATCATATCGGACAGAGGAAGCTCCTTTATCAATTGGGTGTCGAACGAGCTCAGTGCATACTACGGGTTTAGATGGGATTATGTTACGGCATACAACCCGATGGCCAACGGGAAGATAGAGAGGATGCATCGTACGCTGAAGGCGTCCTTAAAGATCTTTTGTCAGAACGGGCAAACCAAATGGCCAGAGGCATTGCAAGCGTTTACCTTTGCGGTGAACAATCTGGGTTCTTCGTCTTTGGGGGGCAGGGCTAGACTGTGCCCACACCAGTTGGTGTTTGGCAAGGTCTTAACTACTCCACAGGACGTCATGCAACACAAGGCATTGTATCAGCCGTTGGAGCTGATGGCAGTGAGATTACGGGCCCTAGCAGAAGCGGACAAATTGTGACTAAGCATCGGGAGGCGGCAAGGCGGACGGAGGATGAGAAGGGCCAACAGAAATATAAACACGTGGAATTCCGGGAGGGGGATACAGTGCTGCTATACTGCCCAAACGTTCCAGTGGGGGTCTCAACGAAGCTCTATGAGAAATGTCAGGGTCCGTATCAGATTATGAAACAAACCGCGGCCTACAATTATAAGATCAGACACCAGCGGACGAAAAAGGAACAGATAGTCCACGTTCGGCGATTGGTCAAGTTCTCGCCTTACTTGTTGGTTTACGAAACGGAGCAGGATCCTCTTCCTGATACGAAGGGCCGCCCCATGTCCGGTCGTAGGGAAACAAAATTTTGCGTAAATTGTTAAAATGTCAGTATTATTCGTAAAAACATTATTTTAATGCTAAAAAATCATTTTTACTGCAAAAGTCTGCAAAAAAAACTTTAATACCTATTGCGTCTGACTCTCAGCCCGACGTACCGACACTACAGTCAAACAGCTAGTCATACGCGCTAATTCATTGTATACGATATGTTACAAAACGCTTTCCTGCAACTAAAACATATAATAAACAAACATAAACAAAACCTGCATCAATGACAAATTATTTTCCTGATTTATCTCACCTCTGGTGGCACTTGGGCGCCACCACACCGTGCCACCCAGGACAAACACGTACTGCTTGCATCCCACCAGCAATATTATAGTCGCAAAATCGTGGACGGCTACATGTCATGCATAGATTTTATGTATAGATAAATGGAATAAAAAAGAAAAAACTTAAAACTGATTATGAAGATTGCTTTGGCGGGAAAATCCACGCCTGTGGTGGCACTTAGCGCCACCTCTTGCTCTGCACCCGCAAAACAGTATTATTACATGTCCCGATCCCGGATATCACGGAAGTACTGATTCCCCGCTAGAAATACAGCAGTGAATGAAACAAAACAACACTAAACTTGAAACAAAAAATCCTTGATGAATGCGCGCTGAGCGCGCACCGGCGCGACCGATCGCCTGCCACCTGCGTACCACCCCGCACCACGCACCTACCTATAACCGTGACAAGGCAAACGCTTGCGCAAACAGCAAAAAAACCGCATGTTGATGAAGCAAAAGCGGAAAAAAATATTGCAAAAAAGAAAATGATTATGCATTCCCGCCTGCGGTGGCACTACGAGCCACCGAAGCGTGCCAGCCACCATCGCACTGTCGACCGTGAAGGCGCCCAAGTCAATCTAAATCAGCCAAACAATTTTGCTGCGGCAAATACGAATTCTATGCAAGTAATTCACCAGACAAGTGCTTCGTCCTCGCTGCCGCTGTCGGGAAAGCCGCCAGGGGGCTCGCACAGCTCACAGCCTACGTAATCTTCGCTGCCTGGAGGAGGGTTGTTGCTGTTGGGATGGTTGCAATGTTTGCAGAGCCAGCTCGCCTCCTTCGGAATTTGCGTCCCCCTCGTCCCAGTCGCTGTCCTTTTGATCTTCCTCATGATCTGACTCCTGGTAATTCACCGGCCGAGCCGCCCTCCTCTGTCGCTTTGCTGCTCCGCCCCGCCCAGCGGGACGTGAGCCTCGCACTGCCGCTCCGGAGGAAGAGCCACCACGCGCTGCGTTGCCCGGCTGCTTCCTTTTCCGGCCTGCTTTTTTATTTGCTTTCTTTTTGCTGCTTTTGCCTGCGCCACCTTCGGTATTGCCGCCGTCGCCGTCGCCGTCGCGTCCCTTGTGGCTCGCCATAGCGTCCTCCAGTCTCTGCTGAAGGTCGGCCACCTTACCCTGCGTCGACAGCCCTAAACCTTTCAGCAAAGCGATACATTCGGGCTTGAGCATTTGGGTGAACCTTCCCTTTGCCTTGCTCTTTGCTCTCCCGCTGGCAGCAGACACCGAGTTGAAGTAGCTCTGCTTTTCCTCGTAGCTCATGCCATCGGTCGCTCCGGACTTCACGTGTATCGCCAAGGCTGGCTCCCCCAAGCTCTGATGCTTGGACTTGCACCGCTCGTCCTTTTTGTGCGCAGGTACGGGGTACTTCAAGCTCTGGGTGCACTTCTCGCACCGCTTGCCCTCCTTAGCATCCTTGTCTTGGCGTAAATCCAACACAATTTGGTCACGGAACTCAACATCGCTGTGAACCGCGCCGTAGGCCACACCAGGCGTAAAAATTTTACGCTCATCTGGCCGGTAGTAAACAAATGAGCGCAGCTCCTGAAACATCCACGTCGCAACCTTCCGGGGATTCTCCTTGTTCTTGCTGATCCACGCTTCGATCACGTCCCTGTCGTGACCGTAGTACCGATGGTTCTCAAACCCTGATTTTGCAGCTGCAAGAAGCCAATCCTCAACGATATCGAAACCACGGCCCTGCTCAAACTGACTCGTGAGAAATACCTTAGTGTGTATGCCTTTGTCCGCGTCGCACACGTTCCAGGCATGCCCGCCGCACAGCATATCTGAGCGCATCTCAATGTTGTACTTCTGCCAGAACCTACAGCCAGACTGCATTCAATCAGCTGGTGCGTGACATACTAAATACTTGGATTCCGCCATGATGCACTCTCTGTTATGGAAATTGCCCCCGCCATCGCCTGTGCGGATGCCAGGGCCCGAAAGAGATGACATCTCTCCGCTGCCTCCTTCCTCCTCAGTTCGCATGTGGTAATCCCATATCTACCGAGTCGTGGCGCCGGAATGCTCACATCTCATAATATTATGGATGTATTCATACTGCAGCGCCCCGTCCGTCCGCCGTGTGACGCGAGTGAACAACAAATCATTCATCTTCACGTCTGTTTCGGAGTACCAAGATATGTAGTCCTGATAGACTACCCAAGCGCCAAGCCCAGGTTCAAGCAGATCGATTTGTCGCGTGATGTGGCTGCACATGCAAAAGAGTCTCACAAACAAGCCGAATGGAAGCTGGGAGTGACCTTCGCTGCACCTTGTACTGCGCGTCGTGTCTCTCGCACTTTTTGATTTTTTCCTTGAGGTTTTTGATCTTTTCCAAGTTCCGCTTCTCCTGTGTCAAAGCTTCCTCTCGCAATAGCTCGGCCTTCCATTTGTCCCAGTTGTCGTGCCGCTTGCAAGGGACTGTTTTGGTAATGCAACGAAACAGAACATCCTCCTCCTTCAGTATCTTACCAACAGTCTTGCGATTGCGAGGGACATAGTTGTGGTGGCATACATCGGTGCTTCCTGGCCTGACGCAGCCTCCCTTACAAAGATATGCAGCTGAGTTTTGCTCATTCCACTTTCCACCCCGCATAATGTGCGCCAAGCGCTCGAAGCCCCCTGACTCCTCTACCATTTGCGCGTAGATTTGAGGGTGGGCTGTGGTTCTGAACCAATTAAAAAAGGAGTCCAATGATCCAAACCAAAATGCAGCGTTAGACCCTGACTTCCCAGCCAAGTTCTCTTTCACAACAGAAGCAGTGATCCGCTTCTCCATCGGTGTGATCTTTTCTCGCTCGGCGTTCGCCATCACTTGCTGTGAAAAGATGTCAGGCTTCTTCAGTTTTACCCCTTCCTGCAGATTGGCGTCAGCATCTCGAACAGCTTTTGCTGCTTTGCGCGCATACCGATCGCTGATCGAAGTAAAGATTTCTTGAAATTGTTTTGAGGTCATCTTCCCTCGAAGCTTCCCAACAAAAGCCTGCTTGTGAGCTGATCGATAGGGAAAACTCTGCACAATTTCTTTGACAGCCTTGGCAGCTGCAGCTTCCGCTTGCCCTTGCTGTATTAGCGCTGATACTTGGGGGAACTGCCCCTTGCCTTTCTTAGATAAAAGTAAGCACATCAGTTGGTCATCCGTCATCCCATCGAGACTCTTACTTGAGCGCAACTTTTCCTGGTATCTCCTGCTCCTTTCCAAAGTCTTACGGTGCCGAACATCGACTAGCGTCTCATCAAGTCGCTTCCTGGAATGATGGCCGCTATGTGCACTAGATTCAATATCTGATACGCCCCCGGAAGAGAATGCAGATCCACTCGATGGGCTCAACATATTGAATGAAGCAAGGGCTGACGGTGCGACTTCTGACACTCGAGAACTAGCTCGTTGTTCCACTAGCTCCACCTTTGCAGACAGCGGTATAGAGGACCGACTCCTTGCTACAGCAGACTGTACTGCCGACTGGCTTATGGTTGATTGGGTGGCTAATCTGGCTAGGAACGACATGGCATGCCTCTGGGACAGCAACAACAAGCAGTTCATACTCACAATCAGATTGTTCGTATAGCACCGAATAGAGCTTTCCAAAGGCTGAAGCCTCTAAGCTGAAAAGGGTCGAGATTGGGATGCCAACTACAGCACAAGTGGGATGTAACATAACAAGAGAAGAGGTGACGACCTGCGAGGGTGTGTCACTAGTGGCTCGCTCTGCACAAACGTGTCACAAGGGTGCTTTTTCAAAGCTCCTAAACTCACCGTACCGTACAGGGAATAGTGGCATTCGGCGGGTTTCTTTGGCATTTCTCCTTAAGTTTGAGAGCATTCCCGCTTCAACTAGTTCAAGTGCTGTTCCTGTTACCCCACTGCCTTTCGCATGCCCAAGGAGAAGATTATTGTAGAAACTATCGAGGCCTATCGTGTGGAAAGAAAGGATGGACAGCAGACGGTGTTTGTGCAAGTGAATAACGACGAGACATGGAAACCGCTAGGCGACTGCAAAATTGACACTGCAATCACGATGCAGTACAATGATTTTCCAAGCCCAGATCCCAATGTGCCGGCATGGGACATAAAAGAAGACAATATGGTCTTTCGATACGCCCCGCAAGGAAAAGCCAAAGTTCGCAGTCTCACAGGAAAGCCAAAGTTTTTTGACCCTAGCCTGGCAGAACAAAGGACGACTCATAGTCGCAGAGCTAGGGCAAAGCGCCAGCAGCCTGGTTCAGCTGAACAAAAGGATGACTCGCACGTGTCAGAAGCTGAACAACAGCCGGAAAAACGGTGGGAGGGCAAACCTTCTCAAGCCACGAAGAAGGCACAATCGCAGCAGAAGGTTTGCTGCTTCATGCATACATAGTTATGAAAGTAAGTAAGTAAGTTCATAAATAAACAAATAAATAAATAAATAAATAAACAATCTAATCAAGAAATGAATGATGAGTAACGAGAAAATAAGTACATCCATGCATGCAACAACAACAGAGCAATTATTATTGCATGCATACCTACACGCATGCACACATACACACATACATACATAGTTAGGAAAGTAAGTAAGTAAGTTCGTAAATAAACAAATAAATGAACAAATAAACAATTAAATAAGGAAATGAATGATGAGGCACGACAAAATACGTACATGCATGCATGCAACAACAACAAAGCATACATACATATATTGCATGCATACCTACACGCATGCATACATACATACATACATACATAGTTAGGAAAGTAAGTTAGTAAGTTCGTAAATAAACAAATAAATGAACAAATAAACAATTAAATAAGGAAATGAATGATGAGGCACGACAAAATACGTACATGCATGCATGCAACAACAACAAAGCATACATACATTTATTGCATGCATACCTACACGCATGCATACATACATACATACATAGTTAGGAAAGTAAGTAAGTAAGTTCGTAAATAAATGAATGAATAAAGAAATAAACTATTAAACAAAGAAATGAATGATGAGGCACGACAAAATACGTACATGCATGCATGCAACAACAACAAAGCATACATATATATATTGCATGCATACCTACACGCATGCATACATACATACATACATAGTTAGGAAAGTAAGTAAGTAAGCTCGTAAATAAATGAATGAATAAAGAAATAAACTATTAAACAAAGAAATGAATGATGAGTAACGAGAAAGCAACAACAACTATGCATACATGCACGCATACATACACGCGTACATACATACACACATACAAGAGAAAATCAATAAATAAATAAATAAATACATAAATAAATAAATAAACAAATAAACAAATAAACAAATAAACGAATCGTTCTTGCAGTGGTCGCCCGGCCGTAAGCAGCGTGGTGGGAGGCTTGGCAGCAAAAAGGCTGCTGGACCAGTTTCACGTCGTGTCGATTTCTCTGAAGCGCTAGCTGCCACTCTGTACTGTCATCTTGATGTCGTTTTCTCATGACATTGGCATATTTTGCAGTGACGAGGCAAAAAAGGGTCTTGAGGAGACGAGCGCATCAGCTCCCAGGCAGGAACGGTATTAGTTTTGCAATTTCTGGTGTTTGCATGCTGCGTAATGTGATTGCATTGCAGGGTGATACCAGCAGCACACAGCCCCCCGCCCCCACCACCGCCGGACAGAGATGATGTTTTGGAAAAGCTCAAGCACTTGAGCGCAATTTCCGCATCGGCCAGGGCTGCTTTGTTGAGATCTGACGAAGTTTTTACACACAATCTGGATGCACTGCAACTTCCTGAAGAGGATGAACAGCCAGAGCCGGTGCCACTGTCGGTCCAAAAACCAAAATCATCTCTCTTCGGTGCTTGGGGAGACTCCATTAAAAGCAAGTCGATCGCGGATAAGGCGGGCGACGCCGCGGACGAGAAAGACTGTAAGGGCACGCATACGGAAGATCTTACGGTGAGCGCTAGCACGGCGGACAAGAAAGACGGTAAGGGTACGGAGGACCAAGCCGCGATCGATGATGCCGATACCGCCGCCAACCTAAAGCTCATAGCTGAGCAAAAAGCAGCAGATGATGCAGCACGAGCGGCCTGGGAACAAGCGAAGAAAAATTATAAATTCTGGGAGGTCAGGCCCGCAAAACAGTATTATTATAAATTTCCAGCCGGAATGAGCGCAACCGAACAGGCGCAACAACAGAAAGAGTACTAACTGTTTCTGTTTTTTTCTTGCTCTTCACACCCTCCCCGTGTCCCTACTGCAATGATGTCTAGACTTGTGATAGCGTACTCTGTGGGCACATCTGTGGAGTACTTCGCGTGTGTCGACAGCCAGTACTGGAGCAACCTCGGGCTGAACCCGACCGTAATTTCCTGCTTTGATAGCATGCACTGCAGTCCACCCCCCTCCTACCCGTAGGCAGGTGAATGGGTATTGACAACGATGGTGCCCCCGGCCATATACCTTGTGCTTGGGTAAGCAATGCTGCACATACAGACATGCAATCGCGGTATCTGTTGCTTGCATAGTCCGGGCCGTCGCCTGCAACAGGACCCGCTTGGCAAGTTTATAGTTCTGGCGAATTCCATAAACACGCGATCGTGCTTGGTCGCGATTGAGACCACTCCCGCTGGAGCCAGCGAACGCACTTTTGCTTTGTCCTTTTTGGTGGAGGCAGACATAGATGCAGTGGCCACGAAGAAAGACCAGAGCGAGCACAGAGGCCGTGCCAGAGACAGCTTTCTGCAAGAGTGCGTATATCCCCTACTGGAGCCGCATATTCAAGCAGCGAACGGTCGCTTGCCGAAAGACGAGCCGCTTCCTCCCATTCCGCGCTATCGCGCCACCGTGGTCGCTCAAACCCCCCCCCAAAGTCAGTGCAGACGCGAAGACCTCTGCCTCCAGCACCGCCCTGAGCGCATCCAGCAGTCAGGGGTAAGCAACAACAGCTTGTCTGTCATTGAAAATGATGCAAAATTTATTATGCGCAGGGATAGTATTGCGTCCCGCAAGGTCAGGCGCAAGTCGGTATTGCCAAAGGGCGAGGTGCGCGTTGTTGCAATGGATTCGTTCGTTGATCCAGAGGGAAGAGATCCTCTAGAAGGTTACGGGGTGCAGCTAGTTCCCATCAACGGAGCTCGGTACGGGGACATTGGGCTGCGGGAGGGCGAGGAGCTCGGCGGATTCGGGAGGGAACTGCTGCTACAATTTTGGGGCGACTGCTATGATGAAAAGGTGGATCCCGCAGGCTTCTCTGCTGTTTTGGCAAGTCCGGGCGACAGCACGCTCAAGATCGGTGGCAAGCTCTGGTGCTTTACCAAAGCACATCGCAAGGAAGCAGCAGAGGATCGTTCCCAGCCGCCATGCAACGCAGGCGCGCTGATAAACCATGCGCCTGAGGGTTCAGGTGCAAACTGCACCTGGATTCTGCCGAAAGGCAAGAGAAATCAATACCCCATTCTCAAAATGACGGACAACCTCGTGTACGGCGGTTTTTTTTTTTTGACTACGATGGCCAGAAGGGCTCTGTGTATTGGCCCCAGCACGTTGGGGGAGTAACGCCCCGGGACATGCCTCTGGCGGCGGATGCGGACAGGAAGTTGATTTGGCCTCGCTTCAATAAGCCTTCGCCTGCACCCCAGAACTTCAAGGTAAGAGCCTGCACCCACACAACACAAAACATGCTTGCACTCTCACAGCTACCTGCAAAGAAGACTGCAGCTGGTAAAAAAGTTGGAGTCGGTGGCAAGGGTGGCAACCAGACGCACCTGCCAACTTGCCTTTGCCCGACGTGCCCCCTGGGCATCAAGAAGCGCGCCAAGGCAAGGGCCAAGCTTGCTGCTGCTAATAATACTGAAGCGCGCGCGCAAGGTAATAAGCTTGCCGTGCACAATCTGATGTGATGGGTACCTGGTTTTGATTTAGAGGAAACGGACGAGGAGGATTCGGATGATGAGTCGGAAGATTCGGATGATGAGTCGGAAGATTCGGATGATGAGTCAGAAGATTCACCCTTGCAGTCACCTAAAAAGAAGAAAGTGAAGCGTGGCACTGCAAAGGAAAGTGGTTCAAAGCGGCCGGACGGGCAGACCCCGATCCAAGGGGGAGGTGATCGTCAGGTATGCGCCCCAGGCTGTCGATGCCCGCGGTGCCGCCAGTCGCAACGCGACCCCGGGCATGGAGAAGGGTGCGATTGCACAGGGTGCGTACCACATGGCAAAGGGTGCAAATGTGAGGAATGTGTACCAGATGCTAAGCATGGCAAAGGGTGCAGATGCAAGGAGAAGTGCGCGCCCCCATCGTAGCCGCCGCATGGGGTCCCCTTTGCAATCCCCCCGTCCTCCCCGCCCGACCAGCATGGCGGATATGGAGGTCAACAGCCTGCGTTGTCACCTGTTTTCCAGCCAGCAGCCGGTGGAGGCCGTGGAGGCAGCGGCCTTGCGGCGTATCTGGCATACTCACAGCAGCAAGCAACGTCGTATTTGTCACACAGTCAACAGCAAAGTACCTCGTTTCTGAATTACATGGCAGGGGGTAACTCTCGGCTTGAGTAGACCGTTAGCGCGTACAAGGTAGCATACTCGCATCCGGTGGCGCCACAAGTGCCACCGGAGGCAGGAGAGAGCATTAACTTTCATTTTGTCTCTTGACTTTACTGTTTATGATTGATTTTGTTGTGTAATTTGTGTTGTACCGCGCTAGGATTCGGACTTGCCCTCCTGACGTAGGTATCACGGGTGGGGTGGCGCGGTAGCCTGCGTACGCAGTCCGGTGGCGCTCCAAGTGCCACCGGAGGCGGGAAAACACAGACAATTTATAATTTGCTTTCTTTTTGCAGCTTTGCGTCGTTTTGTTACTTAATTCGCGGCTACACAGCCTGAGGAAGCGGACTTTACCGTCAGGCACATAGCAGTCTGGAATGTGTAGTACAACTTTCTTTGCGTTGCCGTAGGCTATATTTAAGTAGTCAAAATGCATTATTATATTAATATAAACTAATAAAAGTTGTTTTTGCTATTTACTACGACTTTTAATAACATAAAAAGCATGCCGGTAGTGACTACGCAAATTTGTGCAATCCTTACGAACGACCAACCCAGGAAGGCGATGAGGTCGATGGGATCAAAGGACGTCCACCAGGAGGAGGAGGGGACGGACACTGACCCAAACGCGGGCAACGTTGAGATTGTCCATGAGCGATGGAAGGAAGGCGATGCGATAGCAACCATCGCATGGGTGAAAAATGTTTTCTATCTGATGAGACCCCTACGACCTTCCGGCCCTTCGTATCAGGAAGAGGATCAGGATGCCTTGCGGACGGCGGATCAATTTGGAAACCCACGACCGTTGTTGACACGGACGCAGAGGGCGGAGGAGATTGCGAGGCTGAGGGAGGAGGTGACGTTCGAACAGGATGCGGAGGAGAAGAAAAGATTGCAAGATGCAATAGAGGAATAGGAGACGGGTTCACACGAAAGATTTTCACAGAAACAAAAGCGGGATGAGGAAAAGCGGAGAGAGGAGGACAAGAAACGGGAAGAGGGAGGAATACAAGGTAGGGAGGGGAAACAGAGGGGAAAGACGTGGGAGCACGAGGGGGTCAAGACAAGCAAGATACAGGGGGGCAGGCACCGGAGGGGCACTTGGGGATCAAAAACAAGCGAGGCCTGTGGGTGGAAAAAGCGGCGGAGATTGATCAGATCAAATGGAAGACGGGCAAGTTCTACTTGATGATGCCGGCGGAAAAAGATGTAAGCGATGATACACTCATTATCACTGGATGACTTTTATGTCATGAGGGTTCTAAGTCAGGGCGGGACGTCACGACATAAGGCGGGGAAGGGCATAACGCCGGTGATGCAGTTTTGGAGGAGTAGTGACGAGGTAGCGGAGGAAAAGATGCGGCGGTTTGATCCGATTTTTCTGGAAAAGGCGGGAAACGTGGGATGCCACCAGTTGGACGACGAGGATCATATCCCATACACCATTCAAACGAGACCGCGGTTGGTGCTGAATGTGCCCTTCGACCTCACTGAAGAGAGGCGGATACCGGCACAGATTTGGGACGAGATAGATGCGGAGGGATTGCCTTTCGATATTATCGGCGCTCCACCAGCAGCAGTTGGATTAAGAGGCAAGAAGCGGCCTACGACGGGTGGTCGGATGACTCAGGCAAGAGGACGGGCACAACGAGGAAGGGGGTGATGAATGGGTGACGAGTGAGAGGATAGAATAGGAATGGAGAAAGATGAAAAATGAGAAAGAAGATGAGAGATGACGAGATGAGAAGATTTCAAACAGCGGGCAAATGACGGGGTGATGACGGGTGATATTGGCTTCTATGCCTTGCGGGGTGATGACGGGTGTAGTACCGAATTGCGGGCATTATAATATGATGGGTGATATTGGCTTATATGACTTACGGGTATGTGAGGGAATGATAACGGTATACATGAATTGCGGGACTTTATAAAGGGGGTGATGAGAATACGAATGACTTATGATTTCGAAGATGAATGAAGATGGGGGAGGGGGAGCGGTATACTTTTAATTTCACAGGTACGGTGACGGGCATGCGACATGCATTTTATACCAACAAGGTACACATTGTGACGACGCGGGTTATACATACAAATACGGGAAGATTAGTATATCATTCAGGCTCACGGGTATAGGAATATGTAATATCATGTGACTTTACGGTGTGACGGGGGAAATATATCAGACTGACATATCGGGCATAGCGGACATATCGAGAAAAAAAATGACAAACATGTCTTATGCCTGATAGGCTCATGGGGGAAACCGGGGAGCGGGCTGACACAAGACTTTGTTTTATTCCGCTCTGTGACGAGCGATGATAGGGAACTTTATATATTCTGATAACAACGGATGAAAGGGACATACGGGTTAGGTGGGGGAATAATACATATTGACTAATCCAGCTTAGATAGAGAGGGGTAGAATAGCGAGGGGAATGAAGACAGGGATAACAAATAGGGATAGTCCATAGGATGGATAGGATAGTCGGGGGGGGGGGGTGGATGGTATGGTCAGAGGTTAGAATAGTGAGAGGGGAGGGGGCGCGGGACAGGGATGAGAAAGATGAAGAAGAAAGGTGACGAGAAGAAAGAAAAAGGGGACAACGGGCAAGCGGCAACTCTGACACTCGGGTGAGGGGGGGCACCAGAGTGAAAATATCATTCAGGGGGGGCTGCGAAGGGATCGAAAGGGGACATGGACCTTTTTTTTGGGGAGAGAAGGGATGGAGCAATGAATAGAGAGGGAGGGTGTATATATCATTCGTGTTAGTAGCACTCAGGTTCGTTTCAAGCATGGCGTCTCAGAGCCGGAGGGGCCTTGGTGGGGGTAGCAAAGGTCCGGGGGAGCCTTTCCTTGCCTACGTTACCTCTGGGCTGGGCGACCGGGACTACAGCGCACCGAGAGGGCATTATGAGGCTATTAAAAGCCAGAAGTAACAGTTTGAGTTACAGTGGGATTCGGTGTGACCGAGACGGGAGCGGCTTCAACAAGTGGGATTCGGCGTGACCGAGACGGGAGCGGCTTCAACAAGTGGGATTGGGCGTGACCGAGACGGGGGCGGCTTCGACAAGTGGGATTCGGCGTGACCGAGACGGGAGCGGCTTCAACAAGTGGGTGACCGAGACGGGGGCGGCTTCGACAAGTGGGATTCGGCGTGACCGAGACGGGGGCGGCTTCAACATGTTGGATGCGGCGGGACCCAGACGGCGGCTGCGTCAGAGCACGAGGAGCGGCAACAACATATGGATATCGATCGAACGACGGCACGGCTGGGGAAGCATTGGATCGGCGGATTCAACGGAGTCGCGGAAGCGGGAAGGGAAGACTCGCCCAGGGTAGCATAAACCGACACTAGGTCGGGGGGGGGGCGTTGAGTGACTAGGGGCCGGTTACAAGGAATGGAGGATAAAGGGCAGGGTGTGGTCTCAACGGAGGGGGGTGCATTTTCAGGCGTGGGGTGGCGGATACCGATTCAACAGGCGACGAAGGGCGTAACGGGAAAATAACCAAAATTTTACATAGTGTAAGTGTTGGCGTTTGGCCCAACCTACAATTTTGTTTAATTTGTTAATACGGGTACGGCGTCGACCGTCACTCAGGTTCGTATTTGCATTTTATCCCGAGGTTGGTCGGCGGGGGCGTCAGTTCGATTCCTCGCGCATACTGGCGAGCGCGCTCGGGGGGGAGAAGGGATTATGCCGGCCCACCCGGTATATAATGGCAATACTGATCGTTCCGGTCTGTCGGTTAGTCCTTTGGTGTGGAGATTACGGAGTCCCTACTTTAGGTATTCCTCAGTCTTCATATCGTTAGTAACAGTTATCTGTTTATTAAATATCCTACTATCGTAACAGAACCAAAAAGGCCGGAAACCAACCTCACCAAACATGACTTGGTAATATATGAACATGAGCCTACGGTAAAGGCAATTTGCCACCAGTACCGGAAAATAGTAGTATGGTAATATGATAGGAATCATAATTACTAAGCCACGGCATTCAAGTAAGTACTAATAAGAGTGAAGCTGAGATACCGTGACTGTACGGTTATGCTGTAGTGGACTAGGATCTAATTAATTTGTCCAATGCACCCGGGCCCCTTAATTAGGGCCTAGGACATATCAGCGGGCGGCACTTGAAAGACGCAGCCCGACGCCCGGCCGCATGAGGAGAATAAAGAGCCGCAAACTTGAAACCATCCCCACTGATCAGAAGTGCAACACTACCCAACACACAAGTCTCACCCTGTAGATGAACAAAATTACTACTTAGTGAATAACAGCGAAGATTTTCTAGGTCTGACCAGACTCGACTGAGAAACATTCATACATTGTCAGAAATCTCATACTCTGCTGAATGAGAGTCGCCCCTGGCGATAGGCTGTCCAGATACATGAACAAAGCATATCAGACAATCAAAATCAAATATGATCCAAATACATCAACGTATCAATTGAATGGCGCGGCCCGGACAACAAACATTGCAGAACCTAACTTCGCTTCAAACGACAAACACAAAATGTACGAGAAAGCCTCCGCATTAACAATTACCAGATGTATAGTGATGCACGCAGTTACTATCCACTTGCTTAACCTTAAGCCAAGCACAAAGAAACAGATGAAGTCGAGAGTTAATTACGTACTACAGCAACTTATGATAAGAGTAGATAACCTCAATATCACCGCATGTAACCCGACAGGTAAAAAAAAATCAATGACGCCATGCATATGCATGCAAATCAACAATCGTATCATATGAAATAAAGGTTGAACATACGAATGACGCTCACACACATAAAACGCTACAAATTCACTGTAAAATAGAACACCGGCAAAAAGCACTATCCTGAGGTCCGACTACACTGAACCAAGAGTGCTCACGGCCTCTGGTAAACAACTCCACCGTCGGAGAGACAATAGCACCTGAGAAATCTGAATTATAAGATTTGACGCATGACCCGCCCGGGAGGGCGACCCACCGTCCAGACTGCAGGTAACTCTCCCTGCCCTTGCCAATGGGCACCTGCCCGACACCTGGCCAGAAATTGATGTCTTTGCCAAGACCGAGCATCGGGATTCCATAGCTCGCCACCGCGCCGCCATTTTCCTCTCCGGCGCCTTCCACGGTAGCCACCGTAGACCAAGCTGATTAGCTCCACCGTCCTTTTGCGCCTTCCGTGCTCGCACATGCCTGAGTATGAAAAATTCTTGACCTCCAAACGGTCATCCCTGCCCAAAAACATGCACACCTTCCATTCGGGCACACTGATCCAGAACATCCGGCCTACCGGCCAAACCGCAAAAGCGAAACGCTACCCGAAATCCATGGGCTCATGCCCTCCCCCTCTGCTGACAATCCGGCGGCCCCCGTATGCAGTCGACTCCATACAAACAACGCAGGGACCAAAATAGCCACCCCGCAAAGTGAGGGAGAGTAATGACTGCCACCTATTGCATGACAGGAAACCCAAAAAAAACA
>WBZZ01002930.1:10000-12500 GCA_019918135.1 Paulinella micropora
ACAACAACAACAATAACAACAACAACAACAACAATAACAATGACAACAGCAACAACAACAGCAGCAACAACAACCAGCCGTCGGGGGGAGAGAAATGCTTTTTAGTTCTCATAATATTCAGAATTCCGGTGAGTGACCGGAATTCAAAATAATTGAAGCGACCACTCTCTCTTCTCAGACAGTACAGTCTCTCTTGAAAGGAATCTGTGAAAAAATAGCGTAGAGAACGAAGTGTCACTTATTGCCTGGCCAGAATGCTGCCTATAACTATCTCACTTGAAGTTATCTGAAAATATCCCTTGTAACAATGATGGTGAAAGATAAGTTGGTGAAGAAAAACATGCATATTCTTGTGTTGAGCTTTCTTTGCATATTAATATCATATGAATATCTCACACTGTAATCTTGAAGAGCGAACGGGGTTCATATCGTTAATCCTAAGGCGGCCCTCACAGATGCACAGCTAAGAGGATTGGGCTGAGGAGACGTTTGGAGCAGGCTGGCAAAGACACGAATGCCGTGGGGTCGTAAAAGAACTCCGAGGACGCTGATGGTGGGTAGATTGGGATTTCGGAGAGGAGACCAAAATGAGCATTGCTGAGATCAAGAAGCGTACCAAGGAGCACGACTGGCGACCAGGCGATGCTCCAGTACTTACAATACCCCTTCGGTTGATGCCTGAGGAGAAGGGTAAGGCTGAGCAAGCACCATATGTAGTTAGCATGTTAATAAAGTTTGTGAAATCGGGGCGCAAATCTGCGTTGAAACTAAAATAGATCAATTTTTTTACAATTTTTTTAAAATCTACTAATATTAATACAATGTCTTGACCTATTGCCCACTCAAAAAATCATTTGTGTATGTCATGTCTTGCTTCAAGTACACAATAAATAATTAAAGACAAGACGTCACCTTCTGATTCAGTAAGGTTTTTTTTAAAAAAAGCACTATGACAGACGTAGTAATTGAAGGAAAGTATTACTGGGTACATTCAAGTGTCAAACTCAGCCATCAAATTTGATTTAAGGGTCAGATTTCAGATTAGCGGTAAGATTTTAGATTAGCGGCCAGAATCATGAGTCAAATAGTTTAATTCAACGGTAACTTCAGATTTCGCAAAAATGATACAGATTTTGCGGACGTATATAGCCGTTAAATTGAACTAATTTCAATTCTGACCAGTAATTCGAAATCTGACCGCTAACATATGATCTGAAATCAGTCTGATCCTTAACTAAAATTCGATGACAGTGTCTGAGTTACCTTGACACTTGAATGTCACGGCGTAGTATTAATACAGTAATATTAATAGTTGGAAACAGGCTAGAGTGGGCCGCAGCTGTTTATTAATTAATAAGTTATTAATATGCTCTCTTTACTAAGTTTATAGCTTTACTTTTTTTTTAAAGCCTTGTGGCACCGTTCTTTACCCGGCTCTTAAGAAGCCCCTTTTTGACATAAGTTGATGCAGGAAAGTTTAAAATACATGTTGTTCAGCTGAGGCGGCCGCCTCACTTTTTTATCATAGTACGGCCGCCCAGTGACCAATTTTTGACACGACGGTCAGGGTCAGGTGACAGTGTGCAGATATATAAAGGTGGAAAACTTGAAATCGAAAGTGGGCGGCACATGATTTCCTCAACTTTCAAAAACATGGTCCCGACTCGGAAAAGCAGTGTTGAAAAAAACTGCTCCCGCGGCACCTATCAAGTTTTTCATAACATAATTAAGTCGCTTCCCGATAAGATTTTACCTCCATACCTTGACGTATCCGGCGACGGTATCGATATAGCATGTCTTGAAATATTAACTTGAATATCCAGCTTATTTCAGTATTATGATGCCTCATTAATATTACGTTGAGAAATGATGATTTTATTCACTTCAAAAACACTGCCACATTTGTGGCAATGATCCATAAATGTGGCGCCTGCCGGGTTAAGAGTTAAACAGAAATTATTAATAACTGATTATAACTCAGCTAATTGTGTCAAAGATTGGGAGAGTAGTGATGTGAAAGTTGTTGCTTTGTGTCTGCAAGAAGAGCTCCGTGGCATGGGCGTACGTTCCGAACTCCCCCCCCGTGCGCTTGTGTATGCAAGAAGAACTCCCCTCGTGCGCTTCAATCCTTAGCGCCCTTGCTAGTGACTTCGCTCCTCCGGCTTTCGCAGTTCTTCTGGGAGATAGGCAGGTGGAGCCGCTTGTCGGCCAGCAGGTGCGCTCGTCCTAGTTCACAGTCTTCTAACGTTAGCCGCGATCCCTTGGGCTGGCAGTGGGATACTAGCAGATCTATCGATTCCAAGTCCAATTCCTCTAGCACTATTTCGTCTAAGCAAGAGGGATCACCGGTGATCAGAAGGTGCTTAACACAAAACCTGCGTCTAGCTTGTTCTTGCCTTCGCAGTTCGAGCCGGCCGGGTCAGTTGCGGTGCAGTGCTATTAATACAGGACTACTTTGCCGTGCGCCCGGGACCAGAACGACAGGTCTAACCTCAACGCA